>JAJLZM010000199.1:0-168457 GCA_030572235.1 Ambrosiozyma kamigamensis | reverse complement strand
TCTCTGCGGCTCGCTGCTTTGTTTACTTTTCGATTGGGAAGAAGAGAAATCTCTCGTTAGCTAACGAGAGATATTCTCGAGGTTGACGAAAAAAATCAACAGCGCACTGTCTTTTCTGATAGTCCATTTTGGGACAATCAGTTTAGAAAGCTCGCTGCTCTCGTTACGCGCTATTCTCAAGGTTCCCGCAGTGTATCTATTATAGGTATAGTTGATCTAAAATAATTCGATCGGTCTAATTCTATGTCACATGACAGATAATTACTCCGATTAGTGATTAAATCTTCTGTATGCTGTAAGTAAGTAACTGTTCAATTTCCTACTACATGTATACAGTCAATTAATCAATCACAATAATGCTCAAGTACAACCCATTTCCTATGCTGAATCTATTCAACTAAATCAAATGTTCTCATTTAGATTGAAATTTCCATTCATTCAATTAAATCAATCAAAGACCACCATTTAATAAATTCATTAAAATACTGAGCTCAAACAAATTAATCGATGATGATGGGTGTAAAAATGAAATGAACCGATAAATTGATCAGAAATTTCAGAAATTGTTACTAATTTTACTAATTTTAATTTACTAATTTTTTAAAATTTTATTTATATATTTATTAATTCTTATCATAATATATATTATATAATTTATAACCAGTAATAATGAGATACTAGAACCGATAAAAGTTGTAAATTAAAAAAAAAAAAAAATAAATTAAATGTTTTCGGAGTTACCGAAGAAGACCGGAAGAGGGGCAGTGGTGGGGAGAAGGGAAAGTGGTGCCCGGATCCGGACGCGGAAGCATGCTGGCGAGAGACAACAGAAACGGAAACCGAAACCGGAACAGTTATAGCTACTTACAGTACTGTATACATAGTACAGTTGATTAGTGGAAATACTGGATTATATACTTGTGTTCATAGAATTGGGAAGTTACACACAATTAGTTGAATCAAGCCAGTAAAAGCAGTTAATCTGTAGAATTCTCTTTCACGAATTTGCCTAACAAATCTCACTCTTATTTAGTGTGTTTACATAGTGGCTCCACAACCTTTTACCAAAACTACACACAACCATGTCCAATTTCCAGAAACAGTTGTTCCAAGGTAGACTAAAGCAGGCAGAGCAGGCTCTAGGGTTTGACTTTAGTGAGGACATTGAACAAGAAGAGGAAGAAGATGGGTTTGGTTCCTTAGGCGAATTAAAATCATTTTCAAAAGCAGCAACTCCACCCAAATTAAAGAGAAAAATACCTAATTCAAATAATTTATCATCAGAATTAGAACCAGATAAAGAATTTGATGATTCATTACCCAATTCATCATCGTTTTTCAATGAATCTGATATCTATAGAAACCCAAATTCAGGTTATTTATTTCAAACTTATTATTCTAATAATCCATCAACTGTAATTCCAACTGAAACTGATCCTCAAATAGTGTTAATATGTCATCATGGTGCTGGTTCATCAGGTTTAACATTTGCTAAACTAGCTGAATCAATCTCAAAACAATCTATTAAAGTTGAAGGTTTTAAAAGAAAACCAAATTTATTTACTTTTGATGTTAGAGGTCATGGTTTAACTAATATATTAAATAAATCTTCAAATGAAAAAGAAAATTATCAATTAAATATAAATCAATTATGTGATGATTTTTCATTTATTTTAAATAAATTTTTCAATGATAAATGTAATTCAAATTCAAATTTTCATTTTTATTTAATTGGTCATTCATTAGGTGGTTCAGTTTTATCTAAAATATTAAATGAACAAGATAAAGGAATTAATAAAAGATTAAATGATAATATTTTCCAACAAGTTAAAGGATTAATTATGATTGATATAGTTGAAGAAACTGCAATAAAAGCATTAGGTTCAATGAAAAGTTATTTAAATTCATTACCAAAAAATTTTAAAAGTTTAAAAAAATCAATTGATTGGCATTTAAATTCAAATTTATTACATAATTTTCAAAGTGCTAAAATATCTGTTCCATCAATGTTTAATAAAAATAATAAAACTGGTTATTATGATTGGATTTTAGATTTATCAAAAACTGAACAATATTGGGATGATTGGTTTATTGGTTTATCATCTAATTTTATTAATATTACAAATAGAATTTCAAAACTTTTAATATTATCAAATAATGATTATTTAGATAAAGATTTAATGATTGGTCAAATGCAAGGTAGATATCAATTAACTGTCTTTAGAAATGATCAATTATTAAATGATACTTTAACTACTTTAACTAGAACTGAAGTTGATGAAACTAATAAAATTGGTCATTTCATTCATGAAGATACTCCTATTAAAATGTCAATTACATTATTAGAATTTATAGAAAGAAATGATACTAATGTTACAACTACTCCTAATTCAAAATTAGATATGTTAAATAAATTGAATGCAAAATGGAAAAAAAATAAGGCTACCTAACCTAACTATACTGTGTATAGTTCTTTCTTTTTGTTTTTATTTATTTATGATACTGTATCTTATGTTATGTTAAAGAAATTTATTAATTAGTTCGATTATTTAAAATTATTATAAAGTACGATCTAAATAGAATATATTACGTAGTCGTTTATAAGTGAAAAAACAAAAAACCTCCTAAAATATATGATAAGAAAAATGCAAAAGAATAATAATAAAAAAACATAAAGTAAGAATCATTATAAAGTTCTAATCAACAGTCATAGTATCAATTGTTTCATTTTTATTTAATTTATCTAAAACTTGATCAATCTTATGTCTTGACCAACTAAATCTTGGATCAATTAAGAAAGGTCTTAAATCAAATCTATTATCATCAGGTGAATATTGTTCAGCATGATATGATGGTGTACTAACAGTTTGTTTATGTCTATTAACTGCATAATACCAATAAAAGTTTTTAACTTTTGTTGCAATTTCATCAGGAGTTTTTTCACCTTGCCATAAATGTAACAATTTAATAAAAGCTGAATATGGTCCACATTTATCAATTTTACGTAATCTACCAAAAACACTTAATTCATTATAAGTGAAACCCATATCTGCTTCATCTGATTGAACATGAGTATCAGTAATTGGTTCTAATTCAGCTGTTGGTGTTGCATCAACAAATTCTCTTAAAATTGGTAATTCAAATTCAATTTCAGCCCATTTGATAAAATTAATTAAATCTGTCTTAGAAATACCACCGATTGGATTAATATCTGCTGATGAACAATCATATTTTGTTAAATAACCTCTTAATTGTTCATCAACGTTAGCTGATCCTAAAACTAATAATCCACCAGTATTACTTCTACCTCTAGTCCAAGGTAATAATTGTGCAAATAAATAAGCTAAAACCATTCTTAATCTTGCTTGAATATTTTGTAATGCTAAATTTTCAATATTTGATCCACCAAAAATCTTATAGATTGGTTTTTTACCTGTTGTAACTTCAAACAAACTAACAATTGAAGTAACAACTGAATCCATGTTTAAATCAACATGATAACTTCCAATTTTATTTGCTAATTCTTTAGCTCTTGATCTAGTATCATTTGAAGAATTTTGGGTACCCATATAACAAGAATGAAATATTTTTTCAGATAATTCTTGTGGAGTCTTTGGGATCCAATCTGAAGGCATATTAGCAACTAATTGGGCATCCTTAATAACTTGCTTATTATTATTTTCACAAGCTTGAACAACTAATCTACACATTGAAAAAACAATAACTGAAGTTGCACAACTATCAATACCACCACTTAAAGGAATGAAATATCCTGAACCTTTACAACGACGAACATAATCCCATAACCAACAAGCTGGGCCATAAGCAATTTCTTCTTCTGGTTTATAATATCTAATTTCCCTACTAGTTGTTGGAGCAATTGAGAAGTCAAAAGTTAGAGATTCAGGAGATAATTCAATTGGAACATGAACTCTTTTATACACTGGACTAGTTATACTTTGTAAACCATGAGAAACTAAAGCCCTATAAGATCTAACGTCTTCTAGATCAATTGTCGCAGAAATAACTTCAACATCATCTAAAGAGAATTGAGCACCTTGAGCTAAAACTTTACCATTTGCAACAATTAAAGCACAACCATCATAGTATAATCTATCACCATCACAACCTTTTTGATTTGAATATAAGTAAATACCACCACATTTTCTTGTTGCTTCAATAATCATTGACATTCTAGTATCCAATTTTCTTAATTCATGATGAGAACCTGAGGAATTAGTGATAATTTCAACACCATCTAAAGACAGAGAAACATGAGGAGCTTGAGGTGTAAATAATTCTTCACAAGTTTCAGCACCAATACAAGTATCTAAGGTACTAACAACAGCATCACCAAAATCAACTGTAACTTGATCAGTAATTTTTTGAATCATTCTAGGTAAAACAAAACTTTCAACATATTGAGCTTTTAACCAAGGAGTAAAATATCTCATTTCTCTATAATTACCATCATTAGCTAATAATAATTTTGGTCTAATCAGTAAAATCTTACCATCATAAGATAAAATTCTACAATTAAATCTTCTATTTTTATGAATAATTGGAATACCAATATCTAATAAAATTCCATATGTTTCTTTATTAGTTAAAATAGTGGCATACATTTCCCAAGAATGTAAATAAACATCATTTTCTAAAAAATGATCAAGACATCCATAACCTGGAATTTCTAATTCTGGTCCAACTCTTAAAGTAGCATTTTTTGATTTTGCAATTTTAATTGATTCTAAGATTCTATCTCTGTTTCCTTCAAAATCCAGAGCCCATTGATTTAATGAACATGTGGCCAATGTTATATAATGTGGCATTTGGGTATATGGTTTTTGTTATTTTGTAGAGGAATTGTTGGTTTGGTCATACTACAGTTTTAGATAATACAAGTTAGAGCTTAGATAAATCATAAATTGTTGGCACGACGCGGACACGGCAGTCATTTTGACTCATTTCTGTTGGAAATCAATTAAAAGCATTTAAATGCAGAAAACTTATAGTATATAGCAGATAAAGTAATAAAGAGAGGAGCAGATCACAAATACAGGGAAATACTCTAGTAATAAAAATCAAAATTAAAGTAATAAGATTGAACTAAAAAAATAAAAGATAATATAGAAAGGAGTAATGAAAAAAAAGGTAGAGAGGGATAGTAAAGCACAGATAAAAAAATATGAACAAAGTTAAAAACACCAAAACAACATAACATAAATAATGAAAGGAAAAAATACTATACTCCTCATTTTTTTAAAAGAAAAATATATATTGATGGATATCAAAAAAAAATAAAAATAAAATAAAAAATAAAGTAAAAAAATCAAGACGGAACGAAAACAAAGCAACACATAATTGATGAAATAGTAAAAAAGCACAAGCAGTTTGAAAGTTGAAAACAAAACAAAAAAAATGATTTCGTAACCCGGAAAATATTGATATTAAAATAATTATTGGAGAGAAAGAAACAAAATGGGGGTTGATCTAAATCAGGATGAAGCATATATTAAATTTCAAAGAAAAGGAGAATCAAAATTCAAGCTTCGTCTTTTGGAAAATACAGGGAACAGCAAGTAAAGAAAAGAATAATCATAAAAACAATTCATCATAGCACTAATCTTTGGTACTCTTTCTCAAAGACATGACTCTTCTACCAACGGCACCAACAGCACCAACAGCTGCACTCAATGATGTGGCACTTGCTGTACGTGAAGGTGAACTATTAATATTGGGATCTATAAGTGGTGAATTTGGTCCACTTAACTGTTTCATACTTCCAGAAGTTTTTATGCTAGTTGAGTTTTTAGCATTACCACTTTCTAAACTTTCAGTTTCAGGAGTACTTTCTAATATTTGTTGTTCATCTAATTTTGTAATCATTGGAACTGGATTAGTTGAAGTTGGTGTACGCTTGATTGAAATTTTTCTTGGATCCAATGTACCAGAAGCATTTAAACCTTGAGTCATTAAATAAGGAGTTGACATACCATTTGTTTCTTTACTCTTACTAAAACCACCAGAATTGTTGCTTGAAGGAGTTGAAGTACCAGTTTGAGTAGTAAATGGAGCAGATGTATTACCACCTGTTGAATTATATAAATCTGAAGATAATGATTCTTCTTCTTCGGAGACTGAATCATTCAATTGAATTTGATAAGGATTTTGTTGGCCTTGACCTTGTTGAGCTTGAATCTTTTCCATATTAATTCTTGCATTTTCTCTAGCAGCAGCCATTAATTCTTGAGCTTTCTGTAATGGAACAGTTGGAGTGACACATGATGAAATCACAGGAACAGATTCATCCAGTTCGATTGTTGCTCTCATCAAAGCAGACATCCAACCTCTCATTTCTTCTCTAGTTTCAACAGCAAAATAATGAACTTTTTGTTGAGTGAAAGTTAAACCTTTTCTTGAACCAGGAGCAGGAGGAACCAATTTAAAACAATAACTACCGGAACCAGTTGTAGCAGCATAAACAGCAGATAATTTATCCTCAACTTCTGTTGCAGGTAAAACTCTATGTGAAGTAATATCAATTAAACCTTTTTCTTTCTTATCTTTTAAAGAAGTAAAATATGATAATCTTGTTTTATGTAAAGTAAAATATCTTTGTTTCCATGTACCAATTGATAAATTACCTCTTTTACTCATCCAACCTGAAAAATCGGCAGACTTAATAGCTTCATCGGTTGAAATTGTACGTATACCTTCTTGAAAAGCTGAAGTTTGATTCTTACGACGGGTTGTTAATGATCTTAAAGTACTACTATTGGTACCATTTGAACTATTTGGAGTTGATTTATTTGATGTAGCTGGAACAGAAGAAACAGCTCTTTTGGTATCAACAAAAGGTTTTGGTGTTGTACCAAGTTCTTTAGCAGACATAGATCTTCTTTCAGGAGAAAATTGAGGAGATGGTATATTATTAATTAGAGGAGATTTGATTGATGACTTACCAGATGATTTATTTTTAGAATGATCAATTTTAATTGGACTTTGATCTCCTTCACTAACTAGTCTTGGAGTTTCAATGACTTGTTGCTTAACTGTGTTTTTATTTGATGAATTATCATAAACGTTTTCTCTATCAGCAGCAGCACCGGATGAAAATAACGATGAATATCTTTTGTAAGCTCCATTTTCTTTATTATTAGAATTAATGTTGTTGTTTTTGTTGTTAAGATTACTATTTATAGTATTATTGTTACTAAAACTGTTACCAACTGGGGAAACGATAGGTGTTGTGCTGGAAGGAGTTCCTGTATTTGGTTGAGAAGATGGAGTAAAAGATAATGAAGAGGTGGTTCTGCTATGCTTAACTTCAGCATAAACAGAAGAAGAATTTGATGGATTTCTATTGTGAATAGCATTAGGTTTTTTAAATTGTGGTGCACTGAAATCAATTGAAGAGCCACTACCAAATTTAAAGTCTTGATTAGCAATTGGACTTGGAAATCCAGGAGGTTGAGGAGCTTTTCTTGGAGATTCAAATAAACCTAAAGGAGGATTTGGTGATTCATCTTCACTTGAAGTTGAATCAAAATCATTGTTATTACCGAATTTAGGAGGTTGAGGTAAAACAGACATTGGACGCACTGAATTTCTTGTTGAAAAATGATGACTATTTCTTTCTGATGTAATTGCTAGGCCTTGTAAACCAGTTATATCATCTAAGGATTGAGATCTCTTTCTAGCATGTTTATAAGTACTACCTCTATTTGAACCATAAATGTTTTCTCTAGCTTCATGTCTTGGTTGAAGATTCAGCTCTTTCTTAAATGATTTATTTCTAGAAGCTAATCTTAATTCTTCGATTTCTTTATACATTTCAAATCTAGTACCAAAAGAAGCTATATCTAATTCTTTTAAATAAGATAATTCTAATTGTATTAAAATTGAACCACTAATTTTATGTCTTGCAAATTTTCCAGCACTTTCAATATCAAAATTTAAATAAGAAAAATATTGAGTAACTTGTTCAGGAGTCCAAGATTCAACTTCTGATGGATCTAATGGTACATCAGTTGAATTGGTACTACTTGTATGTACAGATTGAGATTGAGCAGCCGAAGAATTTGAAGTAAAATCATTGAGATTATTATTATTATTAGCATCATCTTGATCTTGATCTTCCAATTCTTTCAAGGCATTATCTATATCATCTAAAGCACGATTAACAGTTGAATAATTTGCATTTGAGTTAATAGATTTTTGAGAAATCATTGTGCTATTAGCAGCAGCATTAATATGATGATCATCGTGGAGTGTATTAGCCTTATTATTGTTATTTCCTTGTATATGTTGCAGGTAGGTTTGTTGTTGTTGGAAGTGTCTTTGACTTTGAGGAGAATTATTTGGATGATTCTGGTGTTCTTCTTCTGCAACAGGAGGAAATTGGGATCCAGCATTAGCAGTTACAGGTGAGCCTTGAGGGGTTAATCTTCTTGATCTTGATCTTAAAAGAGATGGATTTTGAGGATTTGAAGGTTCTGATAGTAATTTGGTAAAAACCTTTGGATATAAACCCACTTTATTAGTGGATAAGTTTTTACCCATATACCAACCATCATCATACTCGCTATCGTCAGATATTAATTCAACATTATCACCAGGTTTGATATTTAATTCATCACCTAGTCTTGCATTAAATTCTTTGATAACAGTATACAGCTTGCCGTAACCTGGCACATTAGGTATATTGTTTGAGGTGTATGTAGTCATTTGTGTGAGTTGTATTTGTTGTTATTAGGTAAGGAAGGGGAGAGAGTGAGTTTGTTTTTCGTGGTAAGGTGAAACTTGAGTGAAACCTTGAAACGTGTGAGGTATATAATAGAGAAGGGTGTGATAGACGAACTAGAAAAGAGTTGAGAGATAAGTAGATATGGAGGGCAAATTTTTCTGTTGCTGGGAAGGTGTTTCTTTTTGTTTGCAGTTTCTTTTCAAGTATAGTATTAGTTGTTGCATTATTGTGAGAGTTTAGTTTTGGTTTGGTTTTACATAGAAAAGTGAGAAAATTTGAGGCGGTGACGGCACATTGTGGCGCGGTGATGTGTGGCGGTGGCACGTGACCCTACTTAATGTACACAAACAACTTCCTATCAATAGTTACAAAAAAGCTTCTTACACTCTCCAATTCCTCTAGTAATGGTAAGGGAATGTCAATAGAGTCCTCTCCGTAGATAACCTTCAGCACCTTTTCCCTCTTGTTCACCTTCAATCTATAATTTTCACCCGTTTTAATCGACTCGCTTTTCATTTCCACTAGAATCTTATATTTATCAGCAGTATCATCTTCTTCTAGTTTTTTAATATCTGTAACTAGATCTAGTAACATGTTAACCTTCTTTGGTTCTTCTTTCTTTACAACTTCAACTTTCTTTTTTCTTTTATCTAAACTCATTTCACTAATTTCTTGAATTAAAGGTTTATCACC
The DNA here is from genome assembly GCA_030572235.1 of Ambrosiozyma kamigamensis. Taxonomy (NCBI): domain Eukaryota; kingdom Fungi; phylum Ascomycota; class Pichiomycetes; order Pichiales; family Pichiaceae; genus Ambrosiozyma; species Ambrosiozyma kamigamensis. The sequence continues at coordinate 159,018 of JAJLZM010000199.1, read as the reverse complement.
TTTTTTTATAGATTTATTAATACCAAATATATCAACTTTATTTTCTTCTTCTGTTTCTTCCTCAAATCTTTTAGCTTCAATTATACTTAATGCTTCATTCTTTTCTAACTTATCTGTAATCTTACTATAATCTTCATTTTTTAATAAATTCAAATCAATTTCAATATCAAGAATTTCTTTACCCATAAGTGATCTTTTAGGAAAAATTAATACATCTCTATCAATTAATAATCCATCACCTATTTTAAATTCAACTGCATCAAAACACCAATCAACTAGTATTAATTTTAAATCTTTGTTAATTAAACACCATGACATCAATTTATCATTTATAATACATTCAATAATTAATGAATTCGAACCTTTTTTATCTTTATCAATTCTTAAACTTGAAGATGTTAAAATGGGGATTTCCCATTTGCTTTCTACTATCAATTTGAAAATCAATTCAGGTTGAAATGTATCAGGGGTATTTGAATTAATTGGTATTTGATTATTTGTGCAAACATTTATGAATAATTTAGTTCCTGCAGGTAAAGTTTTATAGGGCTTGAAAATCTTTGATTTAATCACAAAACATGGTTTTGGAGTGATCTTAACCACGTCGGAAGTGATTGTATCCGGGTCGTTGTATCTTTTTTCCTTGACGGCCGTTAGAAAGGACATTGTGAGTAGTTTCAGCAGTGAAAGAGTGTTAACTATGTTATTTGACTGGTCAATGGCGATAAAGAATCTTCTTCGCTTTATTAAGACGCGTTTCCTTTTTTGATAATTGTTTGCTCAAATCAACACATACGCCTTTATCACCAAGCTTAAGCAGTATTGTCACGTCTACAAAGCTGTATCCAACTTCATCATTGGTTTTGAGTCATCGTTCTCTTCTGCTACAACATCCTATCAAAATATATCACAGCAGAGTACAGCTCATTTAATATTAATAAACATGGATAGACCTTTACCATCACAAAGAGAAGAACCCTTTCCAAATCCAAATCACCAATTCTTTTTGAAGAAAAATAGATTGTCAATGGATTTAGAATCACCTTCTGGTTCCGGATCATCATCAATTGAAAGAGATAGAGATAGAGCCAATTCACGTTCTCATTTGAGAAGTTTATCAATTGCAAGCACAACTTCAACTGGTTCAACTACAACTAGCAGTCATAGTCATGGAAATAAGAAAATTGGTATCAATTTAGGTTTAAGTTTTGCTGGATCTGCTCCTCCTTCAAGTGCTGGTTCAATTACTACATCGAATTTTAATAATACCCTTTTAAATCCAACATTTCTGACTCCAAGATTAAGATCAAGTTCACTTAGATCACCGAATGCTTTTTCAATCTCAGAAGTAATAGAAAGTCCAGGATTTGGGGAAGATCAAGAATATGATTCTCAATCTCCTGAACCTGTAACTCCAATTAGACAAAATTCATCAGGTAACAACCTTATTAGTAAACAAAATTTATCACGTTTAGATACCAAGTTATCTCAAACTGTTTCATCAAATACTTCAATTCCACCTCCACCTCCACCTCAATCTGCTAAAACATCAAAAATCAATGAATCTTCAAATTTATTATCAGATCAATTAAGATTATTAGCTTCAAAAGAAATGGAAATTTTAGATATAAAACATCAAATTGATACATTAAATGATAGAAAAAAAGCATTAGAATTTGAATTACAAGATGTAAAAGTTAAAGTTGAAAAACAATTAGTTTTACAAATTACTCAACAGAACAATTTAAATAATAATAATAAAATAAAACCAGTTTCACCATTTGAAAAGCATATACCCAAATCACCTAATTCAATTAAAAAAAATGCTGTACACCATATTGGTTCTGTTGATGATCCTTTGTTAGCTGGTACTTATTCAAATGATGATCAAATTGATAGAGTTACTAATGATGGTGCAAAAACAAATAATAATGGTTCATGGTTTTCAAAACCTTTAAATTTCTTTCAACAATTTGATAATATGATCTATCAAGAATTTGAAAAATTACAACTGCCAGGTATAAGTGAAGAAGATAGACCAGAATTTGAAAATAACTCTATAGACAAGAAAGAGATTAATGAACCAATTAAAGCATTAGCGTCATTATCATCTAATAATAATGAAGTGATGCAATCAGTTTCAAATCAGCTGTGGTCTTTTGTAAATGAAGTCAAAACTAATTTATTAACAGATGATTTATCAGAATTACAGCTGCAACAACAAGAACAACAAGACCAGCAGCAACAACAGCAACAACAGCAAGGACACGAGCAAGAGCAAGGACAAGAACATCAACAACCTATTATTAATAAGTCATCACAAATCACACCAAGAAAATTTAGAACACCTTCTTTATCATCAAGACAATCATATGGTCAATATTCTAACAGAATGCATAAACGAAAATCATCTTCAGTTTCATCCAGACCATTATCAGGACACTTTTTAACTTCTTCATCAACATCAGAATTAAAGAAAGAATCTTCTTTAAAGCAAAATATAACACCATCACGTAAATCAACAACATTACATCCTAATAAGATAGATAATTTAATAGATTTAGATGATGAAGAAGGATTTAAACAAGATGATAAGAAAAATCCAGTTGAATTGAAAACATTTGAGAAACCTGATGAATCAGATTTATGGGGAGATAATGATGATCTATTTGATGATATTTGAGAAGTACTAAAGAGATACTTTTTGCTTAAATTTGATTTTTGTTATTTGCATTAGAGTCTTATATTTTTGTTTATTTATATGAGATTCCTTCTTTTTTTTTTCTTTTTTTTTAATTACTATAACTTTATTTGTATATTACATTGTTATTTATACAGAATGTGTTTTTGAGTTTTTCCTTGTTATTATTTTTCTTTTTTTTTGAGAGCTTTAAACATAGTTTTTATGTTATATCTACCTTTTTACAAATGCATATCTATATATCTTAGTTATTTTTCATTTTATACACAAGATCTTAATTTAATAAGACTTGTACTTTTCTTTCTTACATACTTTTTTATTATATCTCTAGCTGTTCTGATCTTGTTATTTTCCTTGTTTTTGTTAATGAGCTATGAGTTTATATGGCCACTTTATTATATTATTTTTTCTTGGTTTTTGTTTTAATGATTTTCATGCCTTAACTTTTTGTTTCCATAATGTACGTAGTGCAGTAATTTATGATTATACCTGTACCACATGAACATTTAAGTTACCACTTTATTTTGATATGCTTTCAAATTAATTTTTATATCATCATCATTATCGATCAACAGTACTATTCAGTAGTAATTATAAAAAATTAAAGAGGAAATACCAGTTACTCTTTTAGTCCTTTTTTAGTCCTTTTAGTATTATTTTTTTAGTAGTAGGTTATTATTTTTACTTTTCAAATTTCAAATTAACTGAAATTTATATCCCTTAATTGGAGTCTTGGAATATCGATATAGTGCGTGCCTTTTCGTTTTGATTTCTTTTAATGATTCTAAATGTCTTTTAAAGCTACAGTGCTATAATATACTGTACAATCTGTAAATTAATTGTATAAATTATAATTATAAGGAAGTTTGTTTGAACTTTGAATTAAGTTGTAAGTTCGGTGAATCAATTGTCCGCCGCACGCCGCACACCGGTGTATGAAGAAACGGATATACGCCGCACACCGCAAAGCTCGTTTCGGAACGGATCGGCCGGCTGCCGAAAACGGTCAAACCGATTCCGATGATTGTGAAATTTCAACAACACACGTACTAACAGCCAGCCTTTATAATTGATTCAAATTGAACTGAAGGAATTCACGGTCTAGGAAGAGACAAGGAATAAGACAGTAATGATAAAAAAGACGAAAAGACGCGTACAAAAGGAGTAAAGAAAAGTAGCAGCGAGGCGTGGGTGCGCTTTGATTGGCTCGTTCGATCCATGGTTAAGATATTGTTTACAGCTTAGGTGGAACTGCGCCAAAACAACAACAAATTAATTTTAATTAAATTCAATTAAGAAAAAAAACAAGCCTAGCTAGAAATATACGAAATTATAAAAATGGCCCTACTTCTTCTTCTTCAGAATCTAGTGTTATCGTCTGGTTTTGTTACTTCTTCATTCCATCGCTCTCCCAATTGGATATTTTTCACTTTTTCAGACCTGTCCCTAACTTCCGTGTCCCTGTTTATAGTTAGTTATTCAAATTTCGAAAGGTTTTAAATCAAAATCATAGAATATCTCTCTTTTTACAGCTTTTTGAAGTAATTAAAATAATATAATTCATAGCTAATTGCAAAATTCTTCTTGAAAATAGAAAAACTCCATTAAACTCAATTAAAAAGAAAAGAAATTAAGTTATAATATCAAAATACAGTACAGTTTACAGTTATACTACAAAAATGTTAAAACTACAATTATCATTAATAACTGCTGTTCTTTTATCCCTTAAAGTTTCTGCTTGGTCTCCAACTGATTCTTATGCTCCTGGTGTGGTTGACTGTCCTACATATTTAGATGATGATGAATTCGATACTGATGACTATAAAGGTTTTGCTAGAATTGCAGTTGGTTTATCAGATGATGAATCAGAATGGATGGACTCAAGAGATGAAGTTACTATTGAAAATTTAAAATGGTATTTAAACTTAGCTAACTTAACAGATTTTGATACCGATGATTATCTTACTAATATTACAGATACAAACAACACATACATTCCTAGAATTGGTTTAGCTTTTAGTGGTGGTGGTTATAGAGCAATGCTTACAGCTGCTGGTGAAATCAGTGGTCTTGATAATAGAACAGAAGGTGCATATGATTACGGTGTTCCTATTTTATCATCCACCTCTTATATTGCTGGTTTAAGTGGAGGAAGTTGGTTTTTATCAACCCTTGTTTTTAATAATTGGACTTCAGTTCAATCAATTGTCGATCAAAATGGTCAAGATACTGCAATTTGGGATTTAACAGATTCTATTTTTGCTCCAGGTGGATATAATATCTTTGAAACTTTAGGTTATTGGGATGATATTTCTGATGATTTAGATGCTAAAAGAGATGCCGGTTTTGATATTTCTTTAACTGATCCTTGGGGAAGAGGTTTATCTCATCAATTTTTCCCAAATATGTCTGATTATGGTGCATCAATGACTTTTACTTCTTTAAGAGATTGGCCTATCTTTACTAATCATGAAATGCCATTCCCAATTGTTGTTTCCGATGGTAGAACTCCAGGTACTTATATCTTAAATTTGAATTCAACCAATTTTGAATTTACTCCATTTGAATTAGGTTCTTGGGATCCTTCATTATATGCTTTTACTGATTTAAAATATGTTGGTACTAATGTTACAAATGGTTTCCCTGAAAATGATACATGTTATGCTGGTCTAGATAATACTGGTTATGTCTTTGGTACTTCTTCAACCTTATTCAATCAAATTGTTTTACAATTAAATACAACTGATTTACCATCTGTTCTTAGTAATTTAATTGATGGTTTCTTAGATGATTTAAGTGCAAATGAAGATGATATTGCTCAATATTATCCAAATCCATTCTATGAAACTGAATGGGCTTCCATTGATACTATTGTTTCAAACACTTCATTATACTTAGTTGATGGTGGTGAAGATCTTCAAAATATCCCATTAAGTCCATTATTACAACCTGAAAGAGAAATTGATATTATTTTTGCATTTGATAATTCATATGATTCAGATGAAGTTTGGCCAAATGGTACTGCTTTAGTTGCTACATATGAAAGACAATTTGGCACCCAAGGTAATGGTACAGCTTTCCCTTATGTTCCAGATACTACATCTTTCATAAACTTAAATTTAACTGCTAAACCAACCTTTTTTGGTTGTTACTCAAGTAATTTAACTTCTTTAATGGAAGAAGTTGGAGCTGATTATATTCCACCATTAATTGTTTATACTGCAAATAGACCATTTTCTTATTATTCAAATACTTCAACATATAAAATGAGTTATACAGATGAAGAAAAACTTGGAATCATTCAAAATGGTTTTGAAGTTACTACTAGAAACAATTTAACTTTAGATGATGAATATAGAGCTTGTGTTGGTTGTGCTATTTTACAAAGATCAAGAGAAAGATTAGGTATGCCATTGGGTGATCAATGTCAAAAATGTTTTGATGAATATTGTTGGGATGGAACACTTAATACTGATGAATCTGATGTTGGTGTCAACTTTACTGAAACTGGTATAACTAATGGTGACGAAGCAACTAATAATACTTCTGGTGCTTTATCTTTATTAAATACTAAGTCATCTAATGTTTTGACTACATTAATTGCATTGCTTGTTGTTTGTTTGGTTGGATTTTAGTTAATTAAAAACAAAAGTCTAATACATTATATGCTATTTTGGTATCTTTCTCCTTTTACCCTAGTTTTTTGCTTTTTTTTTGCCTCAAATCTATGCAAGGGATTTGTTTATGTTTCTTGGCTTGTACTTTTCCCTTTCCTTCTTTGTTTCTTATCTTTCGATTCTTTTTTATTGACCGTACATCTATGTATTAATTATAATTATTTAGTTTTTACTTTTACACTTACTTATACAAAATAACCTTGAAGTAAACGAAAAACGTTTATAGTAAAGTGTTTTGAGGTTTAGCAAGGGGTTTGGCAACTTTTATATCATCCACCTTCTTCCTTCTTCCTTCTTCCTTGATTCAAATAAATTAAATAATTGTATCAATTATAAAGTAGTATTTACAAGATATATATATAGGTTAATGCAGTATATAATACAAAGGAATTGATTATTAAGAAGTTTTAAAATTCTTTTCAATTAATTTTTTTGTATTCACATTGAAAGGAACTTCTTTAATATCAACAATTTGAATATTCTTTAAAAGATCTTCATTACCTAAACCAAAATTAATATAATCATCAATACTTGGAGATCTTAAAACACATTTTACTTTCTTTGGTTTCAACATAGTCCATATTTCATTATTATAAAAACCATCATCATTATCAATTTCAACATAACCCACATTATGAAATATAAAATCAATTTTACCACGAAATGGAGGTAATAAATATTTTCTTAAATATGGTTTTGGTGCTAATTTTCTTTTAAACTTTTGTTGCTCTTTAAGTTGTTCTGTAAATTCTTTATTAAAATATTCTTGTAATATATTACTTTTCACATCTAATCTAGTGATTTTAGGTTTGCTATCTTCGATTAAAGCCATTAAATTTTCATATAACATTGGATGACCAAACATATTTTGTTTAAATTTAAAAAAACTAACACCTCTTGGATTTAAATAGAATAGTTTTGATATTGAAAATCTTTCTCTTGAAAAAGATGATTTTAAATTAATTAATGTTTGTGATATATCAAAAGTTATTTCACCTCTAACTTTTGGTATAGATGATTTAGAAAGAACCTTATAAATACTATCTGATCCATCAATATAACCTGGTGTATCAAATAACTGTATATCCAAATATGGTATTGCATGCCCATGAACCTTTTTAGTAGTTTTAATTTGCCTAGAAATGTCAAAACATTTTTCAATTGCAGAATCTCTTTCAATTGGATTAGGTGATGCCGATGATAAATATCTATAAATGCTTTTAATTAATGTTGTTTTACCTGAATTTGTTTCACCAATAAAATAAGCATCTGTATGATCCTTTGCTAAATAGTCCGCAAATCTGATAATGGATTCATTTTTTAAAGTAGATGTTATAAAAACATTTTCTGGTTGAATAGTCATAGATAACGGTGATAAATAAGAATTCAATCCAGCTACAAAATATTTCTGCAATTGATCAAAATCCAAAGTATTAAATTTTCGTGTAACCAAATCAATATTAGTTATCACATAATCAACTCTTGTTTTATCAATTCTTTTTGATTTTGTACAAAGCTTTGAGAATAGAGATAATCCAAGAGGAAAGTCTAAGGCACTTATAACAAAAACCACCTTATTTCTTGGGCTATTGTAAGGTATTGATCCAAATATATTTTTTAAGCTGATTGGGAGTCTTTGTTTTTTAACATAATAATCATTTAGATCTGGTACTTCATCTTCAGTTTTATTCTTTTGATCTTCATGTTCATGTTCATCTTCATGTTCATCTTCATGTTCGTGTTCGTGTTCAATTTCAGTTCCAGGTTCACTTGATTTTAATTTTGATTTTAACTTTGAATCATATGAATCATATGATTCTCTGAAATTTTTTATAAATTGTTTTCCCTTTTCTGATAATATATTTTTATATCTTACTGTTGTTGGATCTCGATCATCATCATCATATTTCATAATTGAACTTGAATTAAAACGTCGTTTAGATAGAAGAAAAAGCGTTGATAATTTCCTGCATTCTGAAATGGGTATTCGTATTGTTCGTATCAACATTTATTTATATGAATCTTATTGTAATAGTATAGTGTTTATATGGGTTTAGATTTCAGTTTTCAGTTTTCATCTTACAGTTTTTGAAATAATTCAACTCAAAACTCGAACTCGCGCTCTAATTTTTACTGAACGTCTTTAAAAGACTTTAAATACTTTTATTAATTTGTACGTACATAGATTGTATAAGTTAAGCAGTAGAAAATTCACCTTTCAATCTATCTAGTATCACTGAATTAAAAGGTTCATTGTAATTCCAACAATTAAGACACGTTGGTTTAGTAACAGAAGTTTAACATATCAACACTTCTTAAAAACTCTGGTAAAGTGGATAAAGAATGAATAGTATCTGATGGTTTTTCGTTACAATGAACCTTTAATTCTTGAAGATTTGTTAAATTCTCAAAATTCACATTGATTAAACAATTAGCTTTGATTACAAGTTCTCTTAAGTTATCCATTTTTGGAAACTTATAATTCTTAATTGAATTTTCAATTAATTTGATTTTTAATGAATTTATTAAACATTTTGTTTTTTGAAACATATCTAAATAACTTAATTCTGATAAATAACTCATATTTGATATCTCAAATCTTTCAATATTATAAATTTTTGTATTAATTATTTCAATTAATGATGAACCATAACCAAAATCTGCCATAACCAGTAATTTAAAAATTCTAATACGAAAATTATATTGTGATAACAAGAGAAAATCGCTTGAATTTGTGAAATAAGCTAAGAATAATTCATCATTAATAAAAACCGAAACTATTAAACTTGGAAACTCTGTTTGTAGATCTCTTAAATTCATAATAGTTTGTTGTTTAAGCTGTTTCTTTTTTAAGATAAATTCTAACTCTTTTAAATTTTTAAAATGTTTCTTCTCTAATAATTTAGAAGCTTTATCAATATCTGAACCCCCAAACATATTAATTGAAAGAAACCTTAGTTTTGAAACAACAAAATCATGTTTAAATGGAATCAATGACTTCTGGGAACCAAAAGGATCAAACTCCAAATACATAAGTCTAAGATTCTTTGACTTTTTAGCATATCTTCTAAATTTCTTTTTCATTTTATGATTCAAGCGTGAACCACCTAAATAATGTACATACATTGTAACATTTCTTATTAAACCTTTACAATTGAAACTAGTTTCTGAAGACTTTTTGTTAGATGATTTAGGTATTTCAAATATATCAAGATTTGAACGATAATTATAATTTTGAACTCTAGGTAACATAGGTGAATTAAATTCATCTTCTCTAATTAGAAATATTGAATGAAAATTTAAATCAAAAAAAATATGATTCTTACAAATTTGAAAAATATCTTCAAATTTATAGAAAAACTCTTGATCAATGTAGCTTAATGAGTATGTAAAGATTAGAGGTAGTATATCATTTGGAATACTTCTGACCAATTGAATATAATCTTCCATGTTGGGATATGTTTATGAAATATTAACCGTTAGGGAGATAATATGTTTGAGTCTTCAAAGAGATGAAGACTAAAGAAGTAGCTAAATGTAAATTCAGTTGAATACTAACAGAGCAAGGAAAAGAACTTCATCCAACAATCTGAACAATCTATAAGGATATTTCAGCAATGCAACCAAACTCTATTTTATAAAATTCATTAATAAACGTATCTGGACTTACTATTGGTACGTTGATCTGTAACAGATTGCAAACCAGCCATATCAATATCATTACCAATAGAGGCTGCTGATATGGATCATGATCATGAAGAGCTATAGTAGTATTTGAACTATATATTTTTTTGAAGATTTGGAGGAGGTTTGTGGCGCGACGGCTCAAGCGGTCCGAATGCGGAACTTCCGAATGCGGAAACAGATACACAATTTTCACAAACCAGCCATCTTGTTTTGTTGTTTTGCAACGTGAAATTGATGCCTGTACAGTCTCTAGATTAAAGTAGAATGATCTGGCAAAATCACCAGGGTCTTCTTCTTATAAAGGCTTTTCTTTTACTGTTAAAATACACTCACAAATAGTTATAGTCAATCTACAAACTACACAAAAACTAAACTCCTCATATAATATAACTGATTAGAAATTTAAAGCATGAGTAATTTTTCATTTAGTATAGCAAGTGGACAAACAAATGATGAAGATTTAGATGAATTCACATTCAGTGGGTTAGGTGAAAGTTATAATTCAGATAAATTAGAACCTTTAGATGATTTTCAAATGAGTACATTAAGTTCAAAACCTAGAACAGAAGCTACAGGTGATCAATTGGTTGTTGTTGTTACTAAAGCACAAGATTTACCAAACCGTAGAAAATTAGATAAACAATCTCCGTATGTTCTTTTAAGAATTCAAGATCAAGTTAGAAGAACTAAGGTTGTTCCAAGAGGTGGTCAAACTCCTCATTTTGATGATGAATTATGGTTTACATTAACCAAGGTTGAAGAAGTTGTTTTAAATGTTAATGTTTATCACCAACAAAAGAAAGAATCAGAATTGGTTTGCAGTGCTAAAATTGATTTTTCAACAGCTTTAAGAAGATCAATTACTGAAGGGTATGATGGTTGGTTTGATTTAGAATACAATAATAAACCTGCAGGTAAAATTTATTTAGAAATGACATACTACCCATCTGCTACATCTGTTCCAATTGCTGGTAGTGATAGTATGATGAGAGATGGAAATATGAAAACATTAATGAAAGCAGCTAATGGTACTAAACAAGAAGGTTTTAGACCTCATATGACTATGCTTTCTTCACCTATTCATTATGATTTACCAGATTTAGAACAAGAATATGAAGATAAATTAAGATCATCTGTTGGTTCAGGAATGTCATCTCAAACATCATTTGAAACTTATGATAATGAATCAAATTCTCCAAATAAAGCTGAGCCACAAGCACAATCAGAAATGGATAAAGGTTGGATGTCTAAGTTTTTAGAAAATGCTTACAATATTAATAAAAATATGCCTTCATTATTTAGTAAAAAACAGATTGTTATGAGTCCAACTGGAGGTGAACAACCACAATCAAAACCATTTAATACAGAACCTTCATCTCATAATTTATTTGCTGAATCAAGTGACGAAGAAAGTGATGATGAATATCAATCAAATATGGATCAATCTTTCAGAACATCATATAGAAGTCAAAGTCAACCTCTAACAGATCCTAATGCTCCTAAACCATCTAAATATTTTAATGATACAGAAGTTGATAGCAGTGATGATGAATTTGAAGTTGGTCAAAGAGTTGAATTTAGATCATCTATTTCTAGTAAAGACTTCAAGAGCTCTGTTGGAAGTAGAAATGGTTTCAGATCATCAGTTGGAAGTAATAGAAATGATTTCAAATCGTCACTTGGTAACAGATTAACTAACAATTTATCACCTTTCAGAAATTCTAAGTCTCCATTAGCTATGTTATACAATTCAGAAGCTGACTCCGATTTAGAAGCTGATACTGAAGATGTCGAATCTGCTTTAAGATCAAGTTATAGAAACAAGCCACTACCTGCAATTAAAATAATCAAAAATGAAAACCCATTACAATTAACAAAAGAACAAATAGTAATGCCACCAAAACCTCCATCACATTTAGGTTCATCTTTTGGATCAAGTGCAAGTGGCAGTGGCTCAATTTTTGATAACTTATCAACAAATGAACCAAAATGGAAAAGAAATTCAAATAGATTAAGATCATCAATTTACAATGAAGATTCATCTCCTATGAAGCTTGGTGAAGATATTGAAACAAGACCTTCTCGTTCTACTTTTGATTTTATGAACAATGACGCTAGAAATGCTTTTGTTGATAGAGCAGCCCGTGATAATAAAGATAAAGTGATGTCTTATTCAGAAATCAGAAAATTAAGATTAAGAGGATAATTCTAGTCAATAATAATAATAATTAATAATAATAAAATATTTTTTGTGTTACCTCTTTTGATTTTTTGGCTTTTGGTTTGATATATATTTGTTTAGTATTCTTTGTAATACAAATTTAGTTACTGGTTTTTTTATTTGCTTTTTTTTATTTAATTAGTTTTTGTTTTATTTTCTATTTTCTCTCCAAGTTTGTCTTTTATTTTTTATTTTTTTCAATCGTTTTTACTCTCTTTATTGTACTTTTAAATATTTATTAAGTTTTATATCTTTGTAACACCGTAAAGTAAAAAAGATTATTATTAATATACAAAATTAAAATGCAGCTTCATCATTACCATCATCGTCTTCTCCATAATCATCTTCTCCATCATCAAAATATTTTTCTGCATTATAATCATTATCTTCATCTTCATCAAATTCTTCATCCTCTTCTTCTTCTTCTTCCTCAGGAACATCATCATCATTTTCATCCACGTTATTTAATCTTTGCATTAGTTCTTTTTGTTTCTCTTCTTCACTTAATTTAATCATATTGGCCAAATCTTTACCTTCACCTGTTGTGTAATTTGATAAAAACAATGATCTTTTATTATCCTTAGTTTTTTTGGAAGTCATAACATTATGAAGCTCTTCAGGATAAAAGTCTAATATAAAAGGATGATTATCGATTGATCTACCAACTTTAATTTGTTTTCTATATCTATCAGAGTATCTTTTTAAACCATCATTAACACCACCTTCTAAATAAACATGATTATTCTTTTCCTTCTCTTTTTTATTTGAACCTTCAGATTTAAGGTTATGAGTATAACTTTCTAAAGAACCTGTGTAAAATGAACTATTTTTCATTAATTCTGAAAATAATAAGAACTGTGTTGTAGAGTCATCTTCATATTTATTTAATGGACCATTTATTGGAATTTGAAATTGTAATTCTTCACCTTGTGTAGTTTGATTGATGTCTGCATAGTCCAAACCAAAAGGCAGAAGTGTCCTCTGCTGCATTCTATCTCTGAAACTCATTTTATATCTGTTTAATATATAATATTGCGTTGTTTAAACTAGTGTATAAATGGGTGATCTGATCTGATGAAATGTACAAAGATCAAAAAAAAAAAAATCTATCCGGTTAAAACAGCCTCGAATCCTCGGTGTCTTGAAAACCGGATATTTGCCTTAATACGACGTTATCTTTTTAAAAAAAACATTAAATTAAATTAAAATATATAAAATGTATACAAGAATAGAAGGTAAAAATATGTAATATATGGTGGTTTTAAATTAACAATTATTAATTTTGTTTTTTGTTTTAGGAAAGACAACATTAAACAGTAAATATTTTCTGTTTCTAATAAATAGATGAATAAGTTAAGTTGAATATATTTAATCTTCTAAGAATTCTTGGATATCTTCATCACTATCATATCCAGATTTGTTTTGAGCTTTTAAAGCAGATCTTTCAATTTCTTCTTCAAAAAGTTTCTGTTGTTTTTTAACTCTTCTTCTAGTATTTTTACCCCAACCCCAACCTTTATCACTTGCTTCTATACCTGATTTATTCATGAAGTCCTCTGGTCTTTCAATTAAATTTTCAGCTTTGTTCTTGCCATCAGCTTCAACTTGATTTTTCAACTGTCTTTGTTTGATAAAGTCTAAAGCTCTTTGTCTGAAAAAGACATAGCCACCAACAATGATGACTAATCTTAAAAGGTGATAGACGTTGAAATCGTTGTACAAATCATCTATAATCGTCGAGAAAGCACGCATATTGGATGGCTGATATCTTAAGAAGAAATATCAGAAGAGGAAGAAGAAGATTTGTTGTTGAATTTGTTGAAATCAAGTAAAGCAGAAAACTGAGAAAGTGAAGCGAAATTGAAAAAATCAGCGATTCTTCAATTTAGTTGAATTTGATTATACAGATTATACAATTTATACAATTTATACAATTTAAATTAATATTATTTATTCGATATCATACTGAAGATTATGGTCTGAAAACACATACTTAAGATAATGATGTGAAAGAGAAAACGTAATTTCATCCCAACAAGAATGATGTGGGTTTCTAAACCAATACACCGATATATTATTGTTATCTATCACCTTTAAGTGTTAAAAGTTCAGCTGATAGTATTGATTTAAAATCACGTTGTAAGTGAGGTGAAGACAATAATATGCTCTTGAATATTCCTCTTTTTTCAAATAAATTAATACAAATTTTAACTAATTTAACTAACGATATTTTTGAACAAGATTTATCAAATACTTTAATTCGAAAAATATCCCTATACAGCCAATCCCAATAACATCCGGCAAATCTATCACGTCTGTAATTTGTTCGAATTTCAAATAGATTAAAATCTTCATTTTTTGAACAAAAAAATCTTATAATTGATGGATCTGTATGTGATGTCAAATCTAATTGGTTGATATCTGAATTTTCAACTAAATTTAAAAATTTATAAAAACTTTCTATGTTTTCCAAAGACCATTTAATTTTTAATATATTTAAATTATGAAAATAATTATTTTTTTGAACAATTGATGTGTCTAATAATATACCAGGAAATGTGTTTTTTAACCATAACTTAAATAATGATTTGGGTAAATTTATAAAACCTTGAATATCACATTTTTCTATAGTCAAATATTTAATTGTATGTTTGCTTTCCAAATTATCAAATCTTAATAAGCTTATAATACAATCATGAATGGTTAATGTAATCAAACTTGGTAAATTTGTTGTTTTATAGTTAAATTTGAATTGCATCTTTCTTTTACTACCCGAACGAATCACTAAAACTCTTAATGATTTGCATTTGAAATTATTAAAATTAAATTCACTTTTATCCTCACGGTTTTCTCCAAGTAAAACAATCAAAAGTGACCTTGGCTTAATAACATTTCTATTAATTGATTTCATTTGATAAGAGTATAAAGGAATCATCATTTGTTGAAAGTGTTTCATAATTTGTCTTATTCTCAACAAAATATACTTCACAAACCCTCCAATCCGACTTTCTAGTGTACAAAAAGATCCATATTGAAAAGGTGAATAAAGATCTTGAATGAATATAAGTTTGGTATTATGACTCTTTGCTTTAACAACAATATCGAGAAATCTTTTACATGTATTGTTAAAATCAATCTCTTTATCTTTGTTTTTCTTTTCAAACACTTCGTAATCAATGTAACTTTTAAATTTAATTTTTAATTGTCTTAATTGTCTTAAGTGACAAAAATTCATTGTATTTATTGTGGTTTGAGAAATTAAATATGTTGATTTGAATTCAATCATCCTAACATTTGTAAATTTGTTAGCATATAGATTATCTGGGATATAACTACAAATGTAATTCAAACAAGTAAAAGCAGTTATGATGTTTTTTTTCCAATTATTTGACTGAAAGAGAAAATGAAACTTTGATGGATTGTTAAGTCCAATTAACCTAATCATTCTTTCTATAAGATTAAGTTTATCACCTATGATTCCTTTAGATGATATCTGATAACAGATTTTTTGATGACGATTTGGGCCGGCATCAATAGCAAATAGCCAGAGATCAGTAAGAGATTCATGATTGTGGCATTCAAAAAAAGAGACAATAGTTTCTAAATCATTATAGCTAGGTGAAAAATCTGAATATTTAATAAAAACTGGCAACCAAATACGAAGAAATCTATTATTGAAAACACTTCCAAGAGAGTATATTTTAATTGAACAATCAACTTTAGATATTAAAGTATTTAATTCTTTGTCTGTTTGTTTGTTTGAAGTTTTAATTAATTGAATAATAGTTTTTATATGCAACACATGTTTAAATACAAGTTCCCAAATATATAATTTTAATTGATTTGGTAAACTATAATGATTAACAATTGCTTTGAACAAATTGAATTCATAGTTAAACAAATGTGGTTCCTTTAAACGTTGTAGAGGATATGCAGGATATGGAGGTTCTCTATTCTGTCTAAACGTACCAAAGTGGCAGCACAGCAAAGGAAGAAGACTCTGATTCCGAACCTGACTCATAGTTGTTGAAATTGGAAGAAAATGAATAAAGAAATAAACAGTAGCATTGTAATTTGTAATTTCACTAATTTCACTATGGAAGAGATATCAAAGCAGATAAGTTCATAACATATTAAATGATCATTTATACAACATGAAACTGTTAAACATCATAAACAACACTTAATCACATACACACAGTGACACACAACAAGGAATGGTTCTTAGTTCTTATGTGAAGCAACTGAATCACCTAAAGACTGAATGGATTGGGTATACTAAAGGTTCTCAGGTAATAAAAGACTAAATGTTGTGACAGAACAGCCAATAAACAATCAGAAATGCACGTGTTGTTGTCCAAATTAGGAAAGTTCGAAATTGATAATTACGACATTTTCGCTGTCGTGGGCAGAGCAACTTTTCTGAGCTCCCTAGAATTTTTGAGGAAATTTCAAATATATAATCCTCTAGCTAATCAAGAAAAAACACTAGAGGAGGACTTTCATGTGTATTGGAAATTTGTGTGTGGAGTTATTTAACAAAATATACCACGACAGTCAAAATGTTGTAGCAAAGTTCCAAAATCCACAATTCGTGAACGCTTTTCGATTTTTCATCGGAATATCAGCGGTTGGTGCATGGAGGAGTGTTCATTCCGATGCGCACCTTTGCATTGGATTTGCCTTTTAGTTGAATCCGGAAGTTCGGATTCTTGAAATCAAAAAATAACGAAAGACATCTATTTCTCTACTTTTATTTGTTATGGAGCAAATAGAAGTTGGCTATTTTAAGATTACTCAAAAGCTTGTTTAATTAATAAAGAAAAGGAATAGATTAGAGAGTTATTTTCCAATTTTAATGAGCTTTTAAAATTGCATTACGTAAGCGCGTACGTAATCAAAAATGAGAAGGTATATTATAAATTTCATATTTTTCAATCTGTAACAGACTTTGAAGACTTTCCAGTCTCTCAACAGTCTGTTGAGCCGGATCTAAAAGTGAGACAGAAGTTAATTAATTAAGGAGAAAAACTATATATTAAACAAGAAGGATAAAAGAGAATTACAAGGTATAAAAGTGAACGTTGACGAATTACGCGAATCTTGTAACGCTGCATGAACCTGCGGCTAGCTCAGACTTCGACAACGACGCGTCGATCGGCTCGAAAACCCGGATCGACCTAATACCCGGACAGCCTGGTAAATCTGTTACACAATCGGAAATCGCCCGTGTAGCGTAATGGTTAACGCGTTTGACTTCTAATCAAAAGATTCTGGGTTCGACTCCCAGCATGGGTGCAGGCGAATTTTCCTTATTTTTTTTTACACCCTCACTGATCTTATTTATCTAACACTGTCTTTAGTTTGCTCCGAACGATCCTTCTTGCTCTCATACAGAACCTTTGCTGTTATTTGTTTAACCTAGCAAAGTAAAGAGTTCATATTTAGAAATTCATCAATTTTGTATTGGCTCAAGGTTGTACAAAAGATCTAGAGAAAAGGCTAAAAGTTGCACAAAAGAAGGCTCATCTCAGCTCAGATCAGGTTTTTTGAATTTCACATATAAAAATACATATATGTTCAATTAGAAAATTGTTCAGGATATTTAAATACAATTCTAATCAATTAAAAGTTTAATTTTTTATTTACATTCAAAAACTCATTCTTTTAAAAGATAATGGGACAATCATTTGACATAGACATATTAATTGACAAATCCATTACAGGTGGAACATTTACGAACTATGATACAATTAAAGGAAAAATAGTATTAAAAGTTCATTCAGATACTGCATTCAGCCACATTCAGGTGAAGTTAGAAGGTATAAGCAAAACCATGGTTGAAGTGTTGAAAGATAAAAAAGATAAAAAACCAAAACCAATTTATGAAACCCATAGGTTACTTTATGAGACTCAAACTGTTTTCCCACCTCCTGAAGTTAGAAATCTTTCAAACAGCAAAAATTTTAGTCTTATTCCTTCCAGTTATACATATCCTTTCAAATTTAAGATTCCATTGTATAATAATTGTTCTAAATTGACTGGTCTAACTAATATGGTTCAGTTTTATCAGAATTCAGGAACTCCAGGAATTGAATTAGTTAATGAAGGTAATTCTAATTCACACGTTAAAAGTATTTTACCTCCAAGCTTTTCAGGAATGGGTGATTTTGCTCAAATTAAATATTTCATTAAAGTTACTGCTAAGAGACCCAGTTTTTATCAGGTAAATATGAGAATGGTTGAACCATTTATATTTCTTCCTGTTGATGATAAAAAACTACTATGTAATGATAACAGACAATCATTCACCAGACGTGATTTTGTATTAAAGAATAAATATCCTGAGGTTGTTGGAGTTTATGAACAACGAGTTCAAGTTGGTAGAACTGGTAGTCGCCGTCCTCCTCCATCTCCTAGTTCAAGTAGAAAGAAGTCATCTAGTTTTTTCAAAACCATCATGGGATTAGATGATGATGATAAACAGATATCGCATCCAGTCAATAGAAGAAGAACATCAGCTACAAGTGTAAATTCAATACAACGTGTTCCAAATCCAACGAGACATGGATCACAAGAAATTAATTATTCTTCTGTTTCTTCTAAAGATCTTCATGTCAAGCCAATTGATTTAAAAGTTGGACTTGAAGTTAGATTTAAATATCCTGCTCATGTTATACCAACTAAAGTTCCAAATTACCAACTTCTTTTACTATCAGACCTTCCACCATCTTCATTTCAATTATTTAATGGAGAAAGCTCAGGATTAGGACTAATATGTTTAAGATATTTGAAGATTGAACTAATTATAGAAACATATATATATGTTACAACATACAGGAAGGAGATATTTACCAAAGAAACAATATATGAGAATGAAAGATTAGCTCAAAAGATTGATCTAGCATATTCCAAGAAAAGCGAGTTGAAAACAGAAAACGGAGCGTCGATGTATGAAATAATGATACCCAAGTCAGTTTATGAAGTTGCTGTGATTCCAGATCATATTGCACCAAGTTTTAAAACTTGTAATATTCAAAGAAAATATAGACTTTTGATTACAGCTGGATTTTCAGATTCTCTAGCAAATGATAAAGTTCAGTTAGTTCCACTGGAAACAAAAATTAATATTTTAACTGGAATGG
Organism: Ambrosiozyma kamigamensis; assembly: GCA_030572235.1. Lineage (NCBI taxonomy): Eukaryota > Fungi > Ascomycota > Pichiomycetes > Pichiales > Pichiaceae > Ambrosiozyma > Ambrosiozyma kamigamensis. Next base: position 139,587 of record JAJLZM010000199.1, on the reverse strand, counting down.
AGCCTATATTGGATAATGAACAAGAACAATATATGACAGAAAACACGGTACCTGCTTTAACTCATCAAAATTCTTCTGTACCAAGTAATGCCCATATAAATGAAATGAATAATAGATTACCAACTTATGAGGAAGTAATGAATGAATCATGATCAAAGAAAACTACATATAGAGTCCATCCAAATGGTATGTTGTATAAGTTAATATAACCTAATATAGATACATGTACATATTTCCATTTTAAACGAACATATTATTTTCGATCATATTTCTGTGTAATTATATTAAATTATTATTAGATATTTAGTGTAGGTGAATTATTAAGTTTCAAATTATAAATTATTATTATTATCTTGTTCTATAAAATCCAAGTCATCATTCACTTGAACATCATCAAAATTATCAGCAATTGGTAAATCTTCTTCTGAAGGTAATGGTCTATTAGCATATTCTTCAATTATTTCAACTGTAATATCATTACCATGTAAATGCATTAATTGAGCAGCTTCTTTAAAAATTAATCTCCTAGATTTATGAACAATTTCTTCCCAATTTGGAGCTAATGGTGTTCTCCATAAATGATCTTTCATAATAACTCTTGCTCTTTGGGATTCTTCTAAATTTATGAAACTCATTCCATCATAATCACCAACATGAAGTGAGGCAAAAACAGATCTTCTGTTTTTGTATTGAAGATTTAATGACATAAAATGTAAATCCATTTGAAAATCAAACATTTGTTCTTCTTCTGTTCCTAAATCATTAAAAAGAGGTGAATCAAATGTACCATATCTAATATCTGTAAAATTATCTAAACAATCATCATCATCAACAATATCATAAGGTGAATTATATCTGGATGGACCTCTATATGGTATTGTGAGCTTCTTCATAACTTTTAAAACTTCAAAACTGGAAGGTATTTTCTCTTTAACAACCTTTGGTCTTGGTGGAAGTCTTGTTGTGGCAGGATTAAAGTTAAACTTCTGGTTTCTTTTCTTTTCATTAATTTTTGACATTGTAAAGGTCAATTGAAATAATTAGACAATAACATTTGTAGTTAAATGAAGAAAAATATGTTTTTTGTTATAAAAAAGGGCAACAATTTGTACAATTTTAAACAACGCCAAAAGTCGTGCGGCTCAAAACCCATCACGTGACCACAATCATAAAATAAGCCGCATGATCAAAAATATTTTTTTTAAATTATTTATTTTTATTTATTTTTTTTTTCATACAGATCACTTGAAAGATAAAGATATAAAAAGTCCAAATTATAAGATATCATAACAAATATGGGTAGATATTCTGTGAAAAGATACAAGACTAAAAGAAGAACTAGAGATTTAGACTTAATTCATGAAGATTTATCATCAACAAAATCTATTGAAAATTTAAAACATCAAATTCAAGATGAATATAAACCAGGATTAGGACAATATTATTGTTTACATTGTTCAAAATATTTCCAAGATAACAAAGCATTATCATCACATTTAAAGACAAAACCACATAGAAGAAGAGTTAAAGAATTAAATTGTAATCCATATAGTCAATTAGAAAGTGATGCTGTAGTTGGTGTGAATTTAGAAAAATTTATAAATAAAGTTAATGAATATAAAACAAATGAACCAAATAGAAAGCAAATGGAAGATCAGTTATTAAGTACTCAATTAGCTGAAAATGAGGAAAAGGATAAAATTATGAATGCTCAACTATTCCCAAATGAAGATAAAGATGGTGAAGACCAAAATAATAATAAAAATGATAATAATAATAGTACGACAAACGTTGAAAACCATTTGGATGGTGATGAAATTGAAATGGCCTAATCTATTCTATTCTATTCTATATATTTGTTTTACACCTCGATCGCATTTTCGTTAACTTATTAATATTTTTCTATAAAGAATATCCTTTAAAGTTATAAAAAAACTATATTTAAAGTAAAAGAACCAAAATTAAAAGAACAGATAGTTTTCTGAAAAAAGTAAATGACTAGCAAGATGAAAAGAAGAATTAAATAAGCAATTAAATTATAAAAGATAAAAAGAATGTATACTAGGAGAAAGAAATAAAAAAAACCAACAATCAATGATCAATTTGAATACCTTCTCTTTTCTCTTATATCTTTAAAATCAAAAGGTAAATCATTTTTAATGACAACATGTCCACTTTTCACATCATTAGTCAACCTATGACACTCCGTATATAAATTATTATCATTATTACCATGAGGATGGAAACCACTTAAATTACAATTAGTAATTGTTGGAATACCAGGTGGATCAGTTAATCTAAATATACCTAAATTCTTTTCAAATTTTTCAGATGGGGAACAAACAATAGCAATTGCTTCATTTAACATAATTTGATAAGAATTTTGAGTATGTAAATCAACACTTGATAAAAAACATGATTGAGTTGGATGAGTATGAATCCAACCTAAAACAAATAAATTTAAATTATCAATTACATCAAATAATTTTTCTTCATTCTTTGTTGTACAAGTATTTGGTGTATTGTCTTGATCTGGAATAATTAAATGAGTTATAAAAAATGCATTTCTATTTAATTTTCCACATAATATACCACAAGTTTCTAATTTTTTTGATGTATTTTTCTTTGAAACCTTTAAAAACTTATCAATTAATGAATTTGGTAAAAATACAGTTCTAAGAGGTGAACCACCTTCTGTTGAATTGACAGTTCTATGAACAACCTCTTTAATATTAGATTTATTTGGTTTTGGTGGAAGAATTGGTGATGAAGAGGACACATTTATATTATTAGTTTTTGGTTTAGCTGGAAGGAGTGGAGCAGAGGAAGGCAGTTGGAACTGAACATGTTTATTATTATCATTATTAAATGGATCTAATTTTATGGATGGTTTTCTAGGTAATATTGGAGAAGTACTGGCAGAATTATCAAATACAGGCAAATCAGGATAATTTGGTAATGATTTCAAATTTAATGATTCAGATACAGACATTGCACTTGAAGATAATGATCTAATTTTTCTTGATAATTCATTTTCTTGATATTCAGTCAATTCTATTTTTTTATTATTATTATCATTGTTATTAGTCAGATGCTCTAATTGTTGTTTTTGTTGTTTTAAATTATTAAATTTTATCTCTTGTAATTCTATCAATTCTTTCTTTTTCTTCTCCATATTTAAATAACTTGAATAATTTGATTTTATAGTTTTAAATATAGTTTCAGTTTCATCCATTATTTGAGGTGAGATTTCAGTAAAATGCTTTCTATAACTTGAATAATCCACTTTATCTTTTTTTAAATCAGGATGATTTGGTAATTTGTTATATATCAAATCCAAATAACGTCTATATAACACATAAGTTTCATCAATTGCACCATCTGTTTGATATGACTTGCCATATTTTAATATCTGATTAGCAGTCCTTAACCAAACCTTGATGGGTATATTATTTGAGTATTCGTAGTGCCATCTGAGTTGCAAGTCCTCTGGATTTGGTGGTTTGGATGAAGATGACCGGGAGATAGGTAGACTCCCTCTTCTTGAGCTCATCTTAGTGTGTTTTACAGGAAGAAGAAGAAGAGCTGGAAAGACGTCTCTTTCTTTAACTCTCTTATCAACACGCACTTTATTTTTAGCTGATCTGATGGCCTACAAAACTTATTTCTACGTACAGTGGTACACTGTTACGGTTTTAAATCATTAAATTTTAATTAGAACTAGTACAAACAAAAATTAATTAAGGTCTTATCCATCTAACACAATCCCCAGTACTCACAAATGCCCACACAAACTTATCTTCAAACCATAATCCACTTAATCTTCCTAATCTTAAATTCTTTTCACCAATTGGTAAAAGAACCGGACAACTTTTCAATCCAACACATTGACGAATCAAAGGTTCTGATATAGAATCCAAATTAATTAAGTCATTTCCATTAGAATTATCTTTAAATAATCGATTTGTTATGTGACTGGAATTGGAAATAATATTCGAAACTGGTTGTTGCTGTTGTGGTTGTGGTGTCAATGATAATGCTTGAGGATGAAGTTGAGTTAATGATGTAGTTGAACCAGGATTTATAACTTCAAATAATGACAAAGCATGCTGTTGTTGTTGTTGATTTGAAGAAGGTAATGAAGAGATAGATTCAGAATTTTTATTATGTTTATTAAATAATTTTCTTTTTGATATATCAAATCCATTTGAAGATGATGATACTTTCTTGTCCAATTCAGGTTTAATTAAAACAGGAGCAGGTAATTTTGTTGATTTAGTCTTTAAATTTTTAATTTTTGGTAAATTTCTTGGTTGAAATTCATAAAATCTAATACAATTATCATCACCAACAGCACCAATTCTATATAATAAACCAGAATGAGATTTCTTATAATCAATTTCAATTGATCTGACCCAAGATCTTGAACCTTCCAGTCTAGCAACAAGTTTTAATAATCCATTACTTGAGAAAATTTCATTATTAAATTGAAATTCATAAATTGAAACAAAATCATCACCTGAACCAGCAAGTAAATATTTTCCATCATTGGTTATATTCAAGCAAAGGAAACCAGAATAATAAGATGGGAATAGTTCAACCAGTCTTTCTTTTAATAAATCAAAAATTCTAATATAACCATCATCACAACTTAAAATCAATAAATTTTGAAAAGTTGGATGTAATTGTAAATCTGTAATTGAATCTTTTAAAAACTTGTAATGAGCAATAGGATTATTAACTAAATTTGAATTTATAGATTTAAAGATCTTCATAAATCTATTCTTTTTAACTTCTTTTTTAATTACATAATCCTCATTATCATCAAAATTTCTATTAAAAATCATAACTTCACCATCAGAAAAGCCAATTATTGCAGATTCACCATTCTTACACCATTTAATTGATGAAACCGGTTTATTTTTGATCTTTGAATTCTTATTCCATCTTGAATATTTCAACTTAAATGGATTAATCCATAATATATCACCAGAAGCAAATCCTATTAAAATATCCATTTCTTTATCATTATTAGCAGATATATAAGAATATGATGCAAAACAAGTAATAACGGAAGTAGTTAAAGTAATTCTTAATAATGGAACATCAACTTCCATTTCTTTTGGATCATCTTGCAAAGAAATTAAATTAATTAATCTACCATGACAACCAATTAAAAATTTAGTTGAATTATTTAATTTTTTATTAAAATTATCACTTGAAATGACTTTAACAATGAAAGAAGAACTACTTCTATTTAAATTTGATTTTGGTAATTTCAGATTTGCCTTTGGAAATTTTGATAAATCATTATTATCATTAAAATTAACAATTTTAATAAATGCTCCAGGAATTAAATGAACATCTTTGAAATGGTCAGCAATTAAAGGATTAATACCACAACCTATTGGTAACACTTCAGTTTTACCATCAGGTTGAACACCAACAGCATCAGGAGGTAAAGATAAAGGCTTATTTAATTGATTTTGATTAACATTACCTAAAGTAGTATGATATTTCCTCAAGTTTATTTCAACAAATTTGGATAAAGAGGCATAAGTTGTAGGATCGTTTGGCAATAAAGGGGATCTTGATATTCTAATTGCAACGTCTGGTATAAAAACACCATCTAAATGGTCAAATTTGAATTCATCTTCATTTAATCTAAATAGACAATTTGGATCTGTAGCTTGAATTGGAAGAATAGACCCATTCAAAATCTGCTGAAATTGAGCTGGAGAAGGTCTATACCGTGACAAGTCTGGTGGCATATACATTTTGAGATATAAGTATTGTTTGGTAAATCAGTGGGGAAATACAGAAATGTCCATAAATGGTAGTAAATCCTCCGGTTTTCTGGGATGGAGCTGTTGGTGTGGCGCACACCTGTGGCTGGTGCTGTGGCTGTGCTGATTTCCGAATTTTTTCGAATTTTCGAAAGACCAAAATTAAAAAGGGTAAAGGGCAAAACAGAACTAGTATAAGGGTTACGATCACAACGTCTACCATATCACCAAGGATGTTCAGAGCCCCTCTAAGACCAGCTACAAGGCTTATAACAGCAAGACAGGCTGCAAGATTCCAGTCTAGCTCGTCAAAGGCAAGTACTTCTACAACTCAGAAGGATGACACAGAAACTGCAAATACAACAACAACAAGAGTCAAACAAAGAAAAGGATTCAACTCGTTATCTAAGGTCCCTTCCACCCTTTCAATTAGACCAAAAGATATACTGTTAGATACTCTCTTTCAAGGATATAAACCTTTAACCATCCCATTAAATCCACCAACAACAAATTTTAAAAAAAATCAAGCTGTTCTTTATTTAGAATATGATGAGAATTTAGAACAATATATTGAATCATCTGTTTCAAGTCAAGAACAATCAAATGCTCTTTTAAATGCTGATAAAAATGTGTCAAGATTTCAATACTCAAATTATAGTTTTAATAAAGATTTAGAAATTCAAAGTGATTATGATTTAGCTGACTCTTTAAATAATAATAATAACCAAAAGAAGAATCATTCTCATAAATTAATAAATAAGACTCAAATGAATTTAACATCTAAATTTACATCAAATCTAAAGGCAAGATCTAATAAACATGGTAGGGCTAGATTAATTTATTCAAATAACGATAAAAAGAAGAGCAATAATGAAGACAATAAATAGTGGTATATTATTGGTAATTGCTTATTTTCTCTTTTTCTTTTTCAAAGACTCTGTTTTATTTTTTGGTTTTAAGTGTTAATACTTCTTTTTTTATCTATTTATTCATAATTTGGCATATTATTATTATTATTATTATTATTTTGATTTGATTTTTCCATTTCGTTTAATTTTTTACTGGTTTTTTTTTATTTGTATATAGACCACTTTTTCTTTATAATTATCTAACGCTTTTAATGAATGAAATTCACTATTATTAAAAAAAACTTAAGAAGATTAAAAAGTATACATTAATTAAAAAAATGGTAAATTAAACGAGTAAACAAAAATAAAAAATAAAAAATAAAAACACACTTAAGTAAGAAATTAAAAATAGAATACAATTAATGATTGTGTAGCAATTTTTTAAAAAAGAGAAAGAGAAAACCAAAAATGAAAAATACAAATATGATTAGAATAAACAAAGGAAAGAAAAAAAAAATAAAAGCAATAAAATTAACTAGCTATAAAATCCTAGTATAATAATCCTACTAAAAGCAAATTAAGCACTCAAAAAAAAAAAATAAAGCTAAAACAGCAAAATAAAAAGAAATAAAAGAAATGTTTAAAATGTAAGTATCCCAGCAAAGCCAAAGAAAAACAAAGAAAAACAAATGAATATTAATATCAAATTTATGCAACAGATGATTCTCTAGAATCAAACAACATTCTCTTCTTCAAAGCAACCAATTCTTCTTTTAATTGATCTCTTTCTTGTGTAACTATATATAGATCAGCTTGTAAATCTTTAATCTTAAATCCATATCTTGAATTATCATCAGCTTCAAATTCTTCTTCTTCAATAATACCACCACCAAATCCTGATCCTAATGAACCAGATTTATTATGTCTTGAATCTAATGATAATCCACTGAAATTTCTTGGTGATGCAACTCTTTTTTTTAATTTTAATTCTTCTAATTCAGTATGCAGTTTTCTATTAGTTTCTTTTTGTTTTTCTAATTGTTCTTGTAATATAGTTAATGCTCTATGTGTATTATTTAATGATGATATTGATTGTTTATAATTTTCTTCTAAATCAGTAAATCTTCTTTTAATAGTTTCATAATTATTTTTAATTATATGAGTTTCTTCATCTTCTTCATTTTTAACTTTTAATAATTCATCAATTTGTAATTGTAAATTCTTAACTAATTCATCTTTATCAGAATTATTATTATTATTATCAATCGATTTATTAATTGAATCATTAATTGGAGTTTGAGTCCATAATCCTAATAAACTATCTAAATTAGAATTTAATTGACTAATATTAGCATGCTTATCATCATTATTATCAATACTTTTAGCATTTTCATCTGGTAAGTCTAATGAACCATTTAATAATTTAAATTTATCAAATTCTAAACTCAAATCATTTAATTTTTTTTCACTTTCATTTAATTTTTTCTTTAATTCAACTTGATCAATTATATTTAATTCTAAACTTTGAATTTTTAATTCTTGTGATTTAATTATTGAATTTAATCCTTTTAAAGATTCAACTTTTGAATTCATAAATGGTTCAAATGCATCAATTTTACCTTTTAAATTATTATTTTCATTAGTTAAATATAAAATCTTATTTTCATATCCAATTTTTGAACGTAAGGTTATTGAATTATCTTCTTCAGTTATTGTTGGATCAATTGAACGTGAATTATTATTAGTTTCAGCAATTAACTTCTTTTCATTTAATTGTGATTCTAATATTTTAATTTTATCATTAGATTCATTTTTTTCTTTTTCTAATTCAACAATTCTTTCATTAGCCTCATTAACTTTTTCTGAAAATTCTAATTTTAAATTTTGAATCATAGCTTGTAATTTAATTGGATTTAATGAACCATTTGATAATTCAGTATGATTCAATTGTTTTGCTGAATTATTATTAATGAAATCCTTAGAAGTTTGTGATTCTTTAGTTAATATTGGTGAATCATCTAATGTTGGTTTCATTGGCGATGCTTGTAATTGTAATTGTGATTGTTCTATAATAGGTGGTGATTTTTGCTGTTGTAATGGTTGCAATTGCTTTTCTCCTGATATAATTCTTAATGGATGTGCTTGCCTTTGAGTTTGCTGTTCTTGGTTTGTTAGTTGTGTAGAGTTATAATCTTCAGTTATTGCAGATGCAACACCACCAACCGCAAGAGCTGCATTACCAACGGCAAAATTTGAACCGTTTGATTTAGATGATGAATTACTCAGACCTCTAGATAGTTGTGAAGGTTGACGTTCCTGTTGTTGTTGTTGTTGTTGTTGTTGATCAAGTTTACCTTTAATCATTGGAGAATCCAAATGAACACTTGGAATTTGACCATATTCTTCTTTACTTTCAATTATTTTATCATTTGAAATTGGAGTTGAAGAATCAAATTCCACATTATTATGTTGAATCTCTGTACTTGTACTTATTAAACTTTTTTCTAATCTATCATGATCATATTGATCTTCTAATGCATCTTGTAAAGGTTCTTCATCTGAAATTTCTTCATAAACACCATGTTGAGACTTTCTATATGATAATCTATTTTGTGAATGATCTTCACGAATTGTTGGAGCATTAAATCCATTACCAATTTCTTCACGATTAACAACATTTCTCACAGATTTTTCCATAAATTTTGGTAACATATCCATATCAAATTCATAAATAACAGAACTTGGATATCTAAATCGAGATTCATAAGTCATTTGATTATTAGATTCATAAACATTTTCAAAATCATTATCATCTTGATCACCACCCATTATAATTAATTTTTCATTTTTTAAATCAACAGTTAATGAATGACCACATCTTGGACCAGGATTATAAGGTAAATTTGAAATAATTTTAAAACAATTATAATTATTTAAATCAATTAGATATAAATCTTCATTTGCATCTCCACTTGGTAATTTACCTCCATATATGAATAATAAATTTTGATATAAACCAGTGGCATGATCTTCTAATGGAGGAGGTTTAAATTCACCATTTAAAGTACATTTTTCCCATTTTTCAGATTCAGCATGGAAACATAATAAATCAGAAGAAATAATTTCACCATTACTACCACCAAAAACATATAATGAACTACCATAAGCATTCATTGAATGATTTGATAAAGGAGGTGGAACAAATGCATCAGGATCAGTGTTATCATTTGGATCTAATTTAACCCAATGAGTAGTTGGATCTCTAAAATTTGATAAATCAAATCTCCATAAATCATTAAAATATCTATCTTCTAATTGACCTCCAAAAACATATAAATAACTTAACCATCTAATTGGTTCTTCTTCAGTTTCAAAATTTAAAACAGCTATTTGATGACCATATCTACCATCAGGTCTTGGACCTTCAGGAGCAGTAATTGTCCATTTCAGAGAAGTAATATTAAAAAAATATAATTTATTATCTAAAACTTGAGTTGAAGAAGTGACGGTATCACCTGCAAAAACAATGAATGCATTACCTATAAGAACAGATGAATGACCAATTCTTGGAGCTGGAACTCTTTCGAAATTTTCAATTGGAGTTGCAGCATAAGGATATTCAAAATTTGGAGTATTATTTTCATCTTTAACTGGTTCAATTACCCACATATCACCAAATACATTTTGACCACATAAACCACCCATTAAATAAATTTCACCATTATCTGAAGTTGTTGAACTTGCAGCATGAGAAAATCTTGGAAATGGAGAATTATATAATCTCTTTTTTTTCCAAGGAGTATCTAAATCTTGAGGTAATGATGGAATATTTGAAGATTGATTAAAAGGAGAATTAGTGGAATCAGGGATGGGGTCACCGATATTCATGGATGGAGAAGCAGGAGAATAGACCCCATCTGAAGAAGGTGTATAAGGACCTTCTGGAGTGTACAGTTTATTATTATAGTTAGGAGGAGGTAAAGGGGTTGGGTTTGCAATATTTGGATATTGTCTATTTGTATTAGCTAGTGGTGAGCCAGTCTGTTGCTGCTGTTGTACAATTTGTTTTAGATTGTTGTTTGAAGCCTGATGACTTGGAGTATTGTAACCAGCAGCAGGAGCTTGTTGTTGTTGTTGAGGTGTGCCATGTCTTGCTGGATTTCTCACAGGGGTTTGCTGGCCTTGAATGACGGGATGCCCATTGTACGAAGAGTTTCTTGAGCCAACAGGAGAAGGAGTTTTCTGGATGGAGTTTGAGTTAGAACGTAGTCTTTCGACAGGATTGGAAGAAGGAGTATTAGTTGAGTTTTGATTACTACGACCAGTGTTGTTATTTGATAATGGAGGAGTTTTTTGGTTTTGAATTGCAGCTTGAATGTGAGAAGGGTCGTTTAGATGCTGGCTTGATTGTGCACTGTGGGTTGGGGTGGACTCATTGGAGCCCTTGCTGCTCTTCTTCTTCTTGTTCTTGAAAAACGGAGGCATTAGTGGTGGAGAACAGGAGGAGCCAGAGAAGGGATATTGTGAGCTGTGATCTGATTTTGAAAATTTAAAGTACACGAGTACGAGTAATTACGCCCGCGAGAAACAAGCTTATAGCCAGATATTGTTATCGAACAGCAACTATCAGGATTCATGATTTAGTAATTATAATCATTTTGTCATTTTGTCATTTTGATACTGGCTGTGTCGTACCTACTTGCTGCTGCACTGCTGCAGCTGCAGTATATTTTTACCCTAAAAACGTTATAATTATAATATATCAGGAATCAGGATTCAGCTAAGCTAGGTCTCACAGTCACAGCTATATAAATGAAAAAGTTGCTTATAATCATAATCATAATTAATTGAATTGAATTCAATTATAATTTATAAACTGTGAAGAAAGAAAGAAAAAATTCCCAATTAATGATCTCCACGATTTTCTAGATTTTCTATCTTAATTGAAGAAGATGAGATCAAAAGTTTTCAAAAGTTTTTCAAAACACGTACTAGCCTAGCTGCAATATAATTAATATTAAAACAGATAGAGATAGATCAGATGATATAAGATTATAATTATTAATTCAATTTAATTGTACGTTTAATTAAATTAATTTACCTAGCTACCATGCATGCATAGGATATTCAAAAAGTTAAAATCAATCAATTACATAGCAGATTGTTTTCTTGAATATATCTACAGTAAATATCAGCCAATTAATGGCAATTAATCAGTTTATTCAACAGTTTCAACTGCAAATTCCCATTTCCAACAACATCAATCAATAAACCAACAATTGATTTAATTCAATTGGGTTAGACTGTTGTATAGAACAAAACGCGTTTCTGTTTTCAACGCGTTTAATTAAATATTATGAAAAAACGCCCAAAAAAGGGATTAATATAAAAGAGAAGAAGAATGTCTATGACTTGTCCTGTTCCAATACTTCAGTAACTCTTCTTAAAACTGTAAAAAACCCTGGTATTTCTCTCTAATAATCAACATGGTTAATACAAAAATTCCCGTTAAGCAATCTACTATAATCCCTCCAGTTTTAGATACAACATTAAATGAAAAATTGATTAATTTATGGAGATTCATTCAAGAAAAAAAGATTCCAGAAGATGTTGGAAAATATATTCAGTTTTTCATAAATGATTATAAACCTACAAGAAAAACTAATAATAATCATTCATTATGTTTGCTATGTTCAAAACATCATACATCTAAATCAGATTGTTTCTTCGTTCCCTATTATAAAACACCACATAATTCGGATCGATTTTGCTTCCATGGAAACAATTTAACTGTTCTGGATGATTATAAAGTAATCAATCATGTTATATCTAGACATATGGTTGATTATATTTTGAACTCAAATGATCCTGTTTTTTGCTGTTTATTTTATTGCAGCTTTCTTCTTCCAACAAATAATGAATTAATTAGATGTTTGGCATTACATTTATCAATTAATTCATCTCATATTCCTAATTCAATGGATTTAGATAAAGTTTGTCAAATTAAAAAAGATTATAATTTCTTAATGGAGAAAATATTTATTAAGAATAATATTAAAATTTGGATTAAAAAATTATTGAAATATAAACCAAAATATGACACTAAAACAGAGATTAAATCAAGATATATATTTTTATCTAATTATCCAAAAAGAATTGAATCTCCAGAATTTAAGATTGATGATATTAAGATGATTAAGAATGATATGCCCATGATAATTCAAAGAGAATTTGATGTTATTGAAAACAATGAAGCAAAGATACTGAATCATAATGATGAAAGAATAATTAAGTCTAGAGAAGAATTACAAATTGTTGTTCCATGGATATATAATATTCACACTTTGCAATCATTTGATTCTTTAAGGTACTATAAGAATGATAAATATTTAGATTCTTTGATATCAAACATTGAATCTAAGTACAATATTCAAAACAACAACAACAACAATAACAATAACAATATAATTGAAATTGATGATAATGATGGATCAAGTCTAGAAAATCAAATAGTACTTAGTAATAATAATGCGGAATCAGAATCAATTCCAAATGATATTATCTTTGATAAAGAATCAACACCAATTAATAATATTAATAATAGAGGTACAACACCTTTTGATTGTTCTTCCTTTAGACAATTCATTGAACATTCACCACCTTCATCACCTCAAACACCTCAAACACCTTCTCCAGAAAATAGAAAATTAAAAAAGAGAAAATTATTAAGTTCTTCTAGAGGAGCTATTTCAACAAGTGAACTTTCAATTGAATCAATTAGTAATTTTTCGAATGAATTAATGAATTTGAATAATCAAAGAGTTAATTTGGTCTCAAATAGAACTCCACCTTTAATCCCACCTTCTCAATCTTTTACTACTTCTTCTTTAACTGCTGCTATAATGAGAGATATGGAAGAAAATTTGGCAGCAACAAAAACAAATAATGATAATAATAATAATTCTCTTGGAAAATTTATCCAAGAAATTGATTCTTCAACTGAAAATGATACAAATGATGACGAATATGAATATAACAGTGTTGATTTATTCAACAAATACTCTTCAACATCAATTGAGTTAACTTGTTGTAATGAACAGTTGACATTTGAAGATCTCAATTGTTTATTCGATTTTGAATTGGATTTAACTCCAAAGATGTTAAAAGTATTATTGAAGTTGGCGTTTCAAGATAAGGTTGATTTGATTTCAATTGACAATTTGGAAACAATTGATCCTTATAAAATATACATCTTGCCAATATTTGATGCTAGTAAATGTGTTATCATTATTGGATTTCAAAATTCATTATTATATATTGGTCCAAAGACTAGAAAGTTAACACCGTCACTGAAATCAAATATCTATGTGTTGAGAGCATATTTAAATGGAAAAAAAGAAGCTAGTCTTCTATACGAGTCACAAAAATTGCAACTTTCATTATTTGATAAATTTCAAATGATAGATTCAGTTCTTTGTATTCTTGAGAAAAAAATGGAGGAAGAGTTAATAAACATAACCAGTTTATATCTAAAGCAATGTTGCAAGTCCACTTGTTTGGATAAGAAGAAGCAAAGAAGAATGGCCTGTAATCTGTTGCTTGAGAGTGTTTCTGATAAAGACTCAGAGCAGGCTCACATGTTGAAAAGAATGTTGTACATTGTTAATTCTTCTTAGGTATTTCAGTATTTGTGTATTTATTTCAATTCTATCAGTAACAATAAAACGCAGTTTAACGCACTCAATTAACCCAATTCGTCGATACAATAATTCGAGATATTATCATGAAACACTGTTACAACTAGTACGGTACTAGTACCCACAACTACCCACAACTCAACTCAATCCACATCAGAAGCTACTCCATATCACATCACCAGAAACATGTACAACAGCCAGCTTTCACAGCAGTCATACGCTATGCCACTCTCCAGTCTCAGTCCTATCGCAACCAACCATTCATTATTGCCTTCTGATAACGATAACTCGTCTACTTTAGCATTAGAAGCTTCTTTAATCGTCGAAACTATTCTAAGTCAATTTGAAGAAAATAAACCATCATCAAATTTAACTAATGGATTACTTAATAAAGCTGATATAGAACAGATTTTGGTTGATTTTCCAATAACATCTAAATTTGATACACCAGACGAATTAACCTTAGGAATTGAAAAAGCATTTGATATTATCTCAAATAAAATTAATGATATTAAGTTTTTTAAAGATCATGATATAAAAATTAATGATTTAAATTGTCTTTTTGATAAATCTATTGATTTAGATTTTAAATTATTTGTTGAATTATTAAAAGTTAATTTAGAAGATAATGAAGATGTTGATTTAATTTTACTTGAAGAAGATTTAAATAAACCAATAATACTTTCAAATTTAGCTGAGACTATCATATTTCCTGTTTTATTAGAAGGTGAATGTATTACATTGATAACAGATTTAGATGAGATTGCATATCTTGGTCCTGATCATGTTTCATCTCAACTTTTAATAGTTTTAACACAAATTAAACAATTATTAGGTAAAAATTTAACATTTACTATATTAAAAAAAGAATTTAACTTTACAAGTTTTAATCAATTTAAAATTTTAAATAATCTTGTTTCACATATTCATGAAGATGAAACTACAAGAAAAAGTTCTTTTAAAGATTATGATACAAATAATAGAAAATTAATTAAACGTTTGTTAATTGAACAATTAGATAATGAAGAAATTAAACAATTTAGAACTTTTATAAAATTGTCTCAATGTAAAAATATCTTGAAAAAAGATTAGAATTATTAACTTTACTATATCACTATTTTAATTATCATCCCCCTATTTTACTTGCATTTTTCCGTTTCTTATCTCCTACTTTACTTTACTTGCATTTTCCATTTTTTTTTTGTTTAATTCATTCATTACGTACCTGCATAGACAGCATAACATATATAAGTTACTATTAAAATATTATTATGAAAGCAAATAAATTAAACTGTAATTATTAATATAATGATAAAATATAGAGTATATGATCTATAGACAAAGAGAAAAGAAAAGAAAAGCACATACAATATCATATATTAAATTAATCAGCTTGATCCCAATTACCAGGTCTTGGTTGTTGAGGCATAGCTGGTCCACCAGCTCTTTTAGCAACAATAATTTGATCAACACTTAATATAGTATTAACAGATTCAGTTGCTAAATTAATTGCATTCTTCTTAACTATTAAAGAATCAAAAATTAAATTTTCTTTAACATTTAATAATGAATTATCATTTGAATCAGATTCAATATTAATACCATAATTTAAAGTTTCTTTATCATTTTCATCATGATATGAATATAATCTTGGTAAAACTTCACTTGCATCTAAACCTGATGTTTCACATAAAATTCTTGGTAAAAATTCAAATGCTTCAGCAAATTTTTTAATTGATAATTGTAATAAACCTGGTGTTCTTTCACCATAACTTGTAATTCTTTTAACTAATTCAGCTTCTGTTGATCCTGCTCCAGGTAATAATCTTTGATCTTTTAAAATAGATTTAATTGATGCAACTCCATCATCAATTGATCTTTCAATATCATCTAAATTATTTTGTGTTGCACCTCTTAAAACAATTGTTGTAGTTAATGATTCTTCTTTATCTTGTCTAAATATAGTAACTCTATCACCACCAATTTCAATAGATTCAACAATATCAACACTACCCATTTCTTCAGGTAATGGAGCACCTAATCTAGTTAAAGGTGTTGCACCACAAACTCTACAAATTCTTCTTAAATCAAATTTAGATGGAACTTTTAAAACTAAAATTTCATATTTATTTAAATAATGTAAAGCTAATTCACTAATTGATGCACCAGCAACAACAACTTTGACACCAGCTTTAGAAATTGATTGAATTGTTTCATTTAATTGATCTTCTTCACCTTTTGAAAAATCTAACATTTCTTGTGCATTATGTAATAAAACAGTACCTTTAGTTTCAGTTGTTGAAATATCTATTGGACAATTAAAAATAACAACTTTAGCAGTTTGATTAATCTTTTTTAAATTAGATTCTGGTTCTCTTGGGAAAACCATACCTTTTAAAACAAATGAATTATATAAAGAAGAACCCATAATTTTAACAACTCTAATTGAATCAACATTAAATAAATTTGGATTATTCTTAGGTAAGACATTTAAGACAGCATCAACTATCAAATCTGAAATTTTATCTTCATTACCATATTGTTTTGAACTAATAACAGGTTTAATTATTTTTAATAATTGATCTTTATCATGAAAATTTTCAATTTGATCAATAACTAAATTATCTAATTCATTTAAAGTGAATTTATTAGCTAAATTGAAACCTTGAATGATTTCAGTTGGAGTTAAACCTAAAACAATCAATTTTTCAGCCAATTGTAACAATTCACCAGCTAAAACTAACACATAATTAGTATTATCACCCATTTCTTGTTCTTGTTGTTGTGAGTTCATGATTAAAACCTTAACTGCAGGATGAATGACCTCCAATTCTTTTATCATTGTTGCAGCATCGTTTGTGATGAAGATTCTACCTAATTGATTAACAATGATTTTGTTTTTACCACAAGGACCAATTGAAGTTGAAATCATATTCGTTATTTCCTTACAGGCCTGGATATTTCTGTTGACGGCTCCGTCCAAGTTGGAGGAGCTCTGGTAGCCCTGTTTGAACAAGCCAGCATTGGGAGCAGTGGGTAATCTCAAAGACATCTTGGTTGTATTCCCTTCTGAACAGCTGTAAAAACCACCCATTTCTTCCTCTTCTCTCTATAAATGAAAAAAACGCGTTCACCAAAAAAAGGGCGTGTCCCGCTCAAAAACTGCGCTGTTCAAAAAACAAAAAAGGGAACAAGATTTACAAAGAATTAACACTGTTTATCTCTGTTTATCTCTGTTCACAACAACTTTCAATGCCTGTGTCGCTCAAGGACCAGCTCATAAGAGCTTCAAGAGACACCAACGGGTCCTCCTCCAGAATTGGGTCTTCGAACGACATCGAATCTGCAAATTATGACCCAGTAAATGATATACTGACTTTATTTAATGATTCAACTGCTTTGGCTGATTTGGATGATATACTCAGTTATACAAACACCTATAAGTTGCAAATAGAGTCGGAGATAATATCAAGAAACAATACATACGAAAAATCAACTGATGTGGACCCTTTAGCTCATTTAGATGATGAATTAGATCAATTAATTAATCAATTTGATTTAACTGAAAATTTAGCCAATTCAACTGGTAAAACAATTAATGATATGACAATTAATATTAAAAAATTAGATAATTGTAAAAAAAATTTAACTTTATCAATGACTATTTTAAAAAGATTACAAATGTTAATTATTTCTTATGATTCTTTAAATAATTTAATTTTAAATGAAATTGAAATTAAAAATTATTCAGAAATTAAATCAATGTTATCTGTTGTTTTAGAATTAATGCAACATTTTCAAACTTATAAATCAATTGATGAAATAAATACTTTAAATAAAAGAATCATTTCAATTAAAAATAAAATTATAGATGAAATTTTTAATGATTTTGAAAAAAATTTAAATAATCAATTAATTAATAATCAATTAATTTATGGTTGTGAAATTTTGGATTTATTAGGAAAACCTTATCATGATAAATTATTAAATTGGTATATGAATCAAATTTTAAAAGATATAACAACAATATTTAAATCTTCTGAAGAAGCTGGTAATTTAGATAATTTAAAAAGAAGATTTATTTATTTTCAAAGAATTTTATCAAATTTTGAAAAAAATAAATCAAATTTATTTCCAAAAGATTGGAAAATGAATTTAGAATTAACTAAAAAATTTTGTGAAATAACTAAAAAAGATTTAAAAGATGTAACTTCAAAAGAAATTAGATTAAATGGTGATAGTAATACAGGTCATGTCGATGTTAATTTATTAATTAATTCATTAACTGAAACTTTAGATTTTGAAAATTATTTAAATGTTTATTTTAAAAATCAAGGTTTTAATTTTGATTCTCAAATTTCTGATGTTTTTGAACCTTATTTAAATATTTGGATTAAATATCAAGGTACATTAATTGATAAAAAATTCTTAGAATTTATGAATCCTGATAATATGCTTAAAAAATCTGGTATTCAAAGTCAAGATTCAAACAAATCTACTAATGGTAATAGTAATGATGATGACTCTGTTTTATTAAATGTTTTAGAATCATCTGCTGATTTATTTAGAACTTATAGATCAATGTTAGCTCAATTATCAAAATTATCAACCGGTGATCCTTTAATTAAATTATCAGAAACTTTTGCTAAATATTTAAATTCATATAATAAAAAAGTACTTGATTTATTGTTACCAGATGAAAAACAATTAGTT
Organism: Ambrosiozyma kamigamensis; assembly: GCA_030572235.1. Taxonomy (NCBI): domain Eukaryota; kingdom Fungi; phylum Ascomycota; class Pichiomycetes; order Pichiales; family Pichiaceae; genus Ambrosiozyma; species Ambrosiozyma kamigamensis. The sequence continues at coordinate 120,543 of JAJLZM010000199.1, read as the reverse complement.
TCAAGTAATTTAAAAGATCAATTAGAAGTTATAGATGTAATTTGTTTAGTTCTGAATACTGCTGATTATTGTTCAATTACAATTGAACAATTAGAAGAAAGATTAATTCAATTAAGTACAAATAGTGAAGAAAATAATAATAAATTAAGATTAAATTTTGAAAAATCAAAAGATTTATATTTAAATTTAATTAGTAAATCAATGAATTTAATGTTTTTTAAAATTGAAAATGATTTACAATTATCTTGGAGAGAAATGTCAAATTTTAATTGGAAAACTTTAAAAGATATAATCGGTGAATCAAGATATTTAAATTCTTTAAAATCAATTATATTTGAAAATTGTGAAAATATTTTTAAAAAATTTAATAGATTAATTTATTTAAGAAATTTTTTAGATAAATTAATTGAAATTATATTAAATGATTTAATTTTAAATATAATTAAATTAAAACCAATTACAGAAGTAATGTCTGAACAATTATTATTAGATATAGAAACTTTGAAATCTTTTTTCATTGAATTACCAAATAAATTATTAGATGATACTAATAATGATAATAAATTAAGCTTTACTAAAAATTATAAAAAGTTTTTGAATTTAAAAATTAATAAAATAGAAAAATTATTAAAAATTTTAATGGTTCCATTAAAACCAAATGATACATTTATAATTAATTATTTTAAAATTATTCAAGATAGATCATTTTCAAACTTTGTTAAAATTTTAAAATTAAAAGGTAAATTAAATAATGATTCAACATTTGAAAATGAGAAGTTTAAATATATGGATATATTTAAAACTCAATTAAGAGTATATCAAGAACAATTAGCTAGTCAAAATGATAATGATGAAGATAATGATGAAATTGAATTGTTAGAATGTGATCCATTTATAGAAAAATTAAAACTTGATAATCCAGTCACATTAATATCAACAACATCAGCATCTCAATCAATTAATAATACAATTAATTTATTTTCAAATTCATTATTAGCATCTCCATCAACAACTCCATCAATTTCAACTTCAAATATTTTATCACTTAATAATGATGGATCTCCAAGATTAAATTTACCAAATGTTGGTGCTGCAGGACAAAATTTAAGTAATTTATTTGATAGACAATCATTACAAAATACAAGAGATAATCTTGAAAAGAATTTTGCAAAAACTTTTAGTATTAGTGAAGATAATAAAAAGAATTTAAATGAAAATTTAACCAAATTTGGTAAATTATTTAAAAAGAATTTTGATTAGAGGTAGTTGTTTGTTTGTTTGTTTTGCTTATGTTAGTTTAATATTTTTGTACAATTGTTTGTATTTCATGCATGTATACTTCTGGGAGGTTATTTGTAATCTATTTTACAATTTTAATATAAATTTAATGATTTAATGCTTTAGATTGTTTTTTAGAAAAATTTATTTAATCAAAATTTTGGAGAACCTTTTAAAAGAGTAATTGAAGTAACAAACAGTAAAGTAAAGAGAAGAAGAAAGAGAGGAAAATCAAAAAAAAATTGTATAACTAGAAAAAAAATAAATTAAAAAACAAAAAAAACATATCAATAATAATTTAAATACAATAGTAATACTGTAATAATAATAAAAATGACCTAAAAAAAAGACAAAAGACAAGCCGTGACAATAATTAATCAGATAATATATAATAATATGAACATGTAATAATAGTAATGTCTGTTAATGGAAATAAATAAAAATGAAACTTTATGGGGAGAGAGAGGGAGAGGAGGGAGAGATTAATAAATTAGTATTTACCATTAGTTCTTTTATGTCTTAATTCATTTTGTTTCTTTTCAAATTCTGGATCAAATTCAATAAATTCATCTAAACCTTTACCAGCTGGAACCATTGGTAAAACAGGAACCTTCTTTTCGATAACAACTTCCATTAAAACTGGTCCTTGATGACTTAAGAATTTAGCAACACCTTCTTTCATTTCTTCAGGTTTAGAGACTTTGAAAGCACTTAAACCCATTGCTTCAGCAACCTTAACAAAATCAGGATTCTGTTGATGTGTATGAGAATATCTATGTTCATAAAATAATGATTGCCATTGAGTAACCATACCTTGTTCTTCATTATTCAGAACAACAATTTTAACAGGAGCATTAGCTTGAACAGCAGAAGATAATTCCATTAATGTCATGTTAAATGAAGCATCACCATCAATATCAATAACAACAGCATCAGGTTTTGCAATTTGAGCACCAATTGCAGCAGGTAAACCATAACCCATGGTACCTAAACCACCAGAAGTTATAAATGTTCTTGGTTTAGTCCAAGTGAAATGTTGTGCTGCCCACATTTGATGTTGACCAACACCTGTTGTAACAATAACTTCTTTATTAAGTTTTGAAGCTTGATTTGAAATTTCTTGTAATAATGTTTGTGGTTTAATTAATGAGCCTTCAGTTTCTTTTTGATAAGAATATGGATATTTTTCTTTCCATTCTTTAATTTGTTTAAACCATGTAGGTCTTGATTCAACTTTTTTAATTAAATCATTAAATAATTCTAGACTTGCAGTAACATCACCTTCAATTGCTTCAGTTGCTTCAACAACTTTATTTATATTCTTTGGTGAGATTTCAAAATGAATAATACCACCTCTATTTTCAGTTGCAGCTAATCTAGCTTCAGGAGCAAATTTTGCAACATTACCAGTAACTCTATCATCAAATCTAGCACCTAAAGCTAAAATTATATCAGCATTTTGCATAGCTAAGTTTGCAACAGCTGAACCATGCATACCTAACATATCTAAAGATTTTTCATCATTTTGATCAAATGCACCTAAAGCTTGAATTGTTGTTGTAACTGGAATTTGAGCTTTTTCAGATAATTCTTTTAATCTAGCAGGACCATCTGGATGATTTAAAATACCTGCACCAACATAAATGATTGGTTTTTTAGCTTTTGATAATAAACGTGCAGCTCTTTTGATACATTTGGTTGTGTATTCAGTTGTTTCAGTTGCAGTTATTTTATTTAAAGTTCTTGAAGGAATAGTTGCACTAATTGGAATTGCTTCTTTTAAAATAGCAGCTGTAACATCTTTTGGCAGATCAACTAAAACAGGACCTGGTCTTCCGGAAGTTGCAATTTCAAAAGCTTCATTGATTCTTCTTGGTAATTCAGAAACAGATTTCACCATAACATTCCATTTAGTACAAGATCTTGAAATACCAACAACATCAGCTTCTTGGAATGCATCGGTACCAATTGCAGAAGTTGGAACTTGACCAGTAAAGACAACTAAAGGAACACCATCAGCTAAAGCATCAGCCATTGGTGTTATAACATTTGTTGCACCAGGACCAGATGTAACTAAAACAACACCAGGTTTACCACTTGCTCTAGCATAACCTTCCGCCATATGACCAGCACCTTGTTCATGTCTTGGTAAAACAAAGTTGAAATTCTTAGAATGGTAAATAGCATCATAAACAGGTAAAATGGCACCACCTGGATAACCAAAAACTGTATCGACACCATGTCTTTTCATCATTTCATGGAAAATTTGACCACCAGTTAAACCAATTAATGAATCATCAGTTTTTAATCTGTTATTTTTGTTTAATGATTTCTTCTTTAAAGGAGATGGAGTAGATGATTCTGATGAATCAAAGGAAGGAGAAGGAATTGGTCTTGAAGAATTATTGAAATTTAAAGCTTGAGATGAAGAAGACTTACAACGTATAATTGCAAGTTTTGATGAATATTGTAGAGCATTATTGAGAGATCTTTTGGCTATAGTTGCCCTTATAGAAGAAGCTAACATGATGGATGAGATTTAAAATATATGCAAAATTCGATCTAAAAAATGAAAAGTTTTTCTTTAAATGTAAATGTGGAGAAGGAGTATAAAACCAACAATTAAAAAGACTAGAAAAATGGGATCAATCGAGGAATTCAGACCAGTTGAGAGAATAAAAAGGAGTATTTCACAGGAATCAAAAGACTTTTTTTTCAGCTTCTCCAGCTTTTTCCAGAGACCAACTAAAAATCAAAAATTTAATTAATTTACTGACTCACTTTCGTTTTTTTTTTCAAGGAGAATTCCGACGTAGTTGCCGGATCGGGCAAGTTGCCGGCGCCGGTCCTGGACAGCGATGCGCTTTGTCACGTGGATACTGCCGCTTTGGGCCGTTTTCCGCCAGCACAGGTCCGCTCCAACGGAAGCGGCTCGCGTGAGTCATTGTTGCAGGTGACTCCCGCACGTGACGCGTGTGCCACGTCTGCGCCACGCTCCGGACTTAGCTGCCGCGCCTCATTTCTCGGTTGTTTAGGAATTCAAAAAAGGCAACTTGCACAAGACCTTTTCCATAAAACCCTTTTTTTCTTGCCATTGTGATCCAATTCCATCATGTCCTTGGATCCTTCATTATTGTATCGATCACATCATTCCATTAAAATTGGCGGAACGGACAGATTCATTATAACCTATGTTCCTGATCAACTTGATATTGAGAACAATAATTTGGAATTCTTAAACAAACCATTGTTTGTTAAGATAAAAAATGTTGAATTATTACCTTTAAGAGCAGCTTTCTTAGCAGGTCCATACGTTTTATATTGCGATGTGAAGTCAAAAGATTACAATACAAATAAAACTTGTTTTATAACTGCTGATCAACCAATTTATGAATCAAATTTAAATGCTTCACAATCTTTATCAGTTGAATTAAGTTTACATACTTTAAAATCAAAATATGTTTGGATTGTTGATGTTCAATCTCAAATTATATTCTCAACTTCTGCAGAAATTCATTATGAATTAATAATTGGTCTGAATAAGGATAAATTACATATTAAATATTTTAATGATAATTTTGGTAACTTTAAAAAATCAAACTTATTTATTCAATATTCAAATACTTTAGATTTATGGAATAAACCACCCCCTTTTCAAAATGATAAAATTCATTTGGTTGTGCTATCTCATGGTTTACATTCAAATGTAACTGCTGATATGTTTTATTTAAAAGAAAAAATAGAAGAAATGTCAGAGCTAACAAAAGATAATATCATAGTAAGAGGTTTCACAGGTAATGTATGTAAAACTGAAAGAGGTGTTAAATATCAAGGTAAAAGACTAGCTGAATGGCTAATGAATGATATTGTTCCAAATTATCAAATTGAAAAAATATCTTTTATTGCTCATTCATTAGGTGGGTTAACTCAAACTTTTGCAATATCTTATATTGATCATAATTACCCACAGTTTTTTGAAAAAGTTCAATTAGAAAATTTAATTTATTTAGCTTCTCCTTTGTTAGGTATATCAAATGAAAATCCAGCTTATGTTAAACTAGCTTTAAGTTTTGGTATAGTTGGTAAAACTGGTATGGATTTAAGTTTACAAGGAATTAAACCTTTATTAGTATTATTACCAAGTGAATCAACTAGAAAAGTTTTAAGGAAATTTAAAAGAAGAACTTTATATGCAAATACATTAAATGATGGTATTGTTCCTTTAAGAACTTCTGCTTTAGTTTATTTAGATTGGAAAGCTTTAGGTAAAGTTTATGAAACTTTAAAAAATCAAAACTCTTTAAATCCGGATGCTGATAAGGATTTTGATTTAAATCATTCAAATGATGAAGAAGTTGGTGAAATTCCATCAAATGTTGAAAATAGACCACCAATAAAAACACATAATAACCTTAAAGATACTAATACTTCATCAAATGGATATTTAGATTTTTCACCTTCATTTAAGTCAAAATTACTATCACCTTTTCAAAATGTTGTTGAACATTATGTTCCAATGTTACAAGGTACACATACTGGTCAAATTAAACGAACTAGAAAGTATTCACATTACCAAACGGAAGATCAAAATGTTGATGATAATACTAAATCGCCATCAGAAATGATAGAAGCAACTACAGGTTCTACAGATAGTGAACTTGGTTCAATTAATGTTAATCTATCTAATAGTAAGAAATCAGAAAAAACAGTCAAAATTCCAAAATCAAATGTTATTCAATCATTAACAAATGTTTTAGTTCAACCAACTCCACCTTTAAAATTTTTAATTGATCCTTCAACAAGAGATAATGTGATTTTACATGATAAAATTTATAAACCATCTTCAATTCCTAAAAAGAAACCAAGAGGAAGAGCATCAACTACATCAACTTTATTAAATACAGTCGATCCAATTAAAAGACAAAAGATTTTGGAAGAAAAAATTGCAAGAAAATGGCATAAAGGAATGACATGGAGGAAAGTTTTAGTTAATTTAAAACCTGATGCACATAATAATATCATTGTTAGAAGAAGATTTGCAAATGCGTTTGGATGGCAAGTTGTGGATCATCTGGTTGAGAATCATTTTGGACCTGATCAGGTCAGTGGATTGGATTATAAAGATTATGAATGGGATGATACTACTTCAAAAGGGGGAGATGATGATGATTTAATCGATGACAATGGCGAAGATAGTAAATTAAACGATAGATTTAACAAAATGCTGAAATCTGATAATAACTCTAACCATATCCCAACTCCAGTGAGAAAATCAAGTATTGGTACAAATGACTCGGAAGATGAATTAGATGAATTAGATAATTTAATTAAAAAAGAAGAAGAACATATTTATAAAACTGATGATAAAATTCTAGAATCAGACGATGAAGAGGAAGAAGACTTAGAATGGTTAAACGATGTTTCATCCTTTAATTATGATGGTCCAACTGGAATGATAAATACTGTCACTGAAGCTGCTAATGGTACACTTGAATCTATAAAGAAAGCAATGCTATTTAATTATCTAGATCCAGATGATGAAGCAGATACTGATAAAGCTAGAAGTTACATTGCTAATAGAAGTTTAAGTATGAACAGTAGCGGTTCAACAAAGAGTGCAATTTCTAGACTCAGTGGTCACAGTAATAAAAGTGGTCACAGTCATAAAAGTAGTCACTTTAATTTTGCTCATCATAAATCACAACTGCGTGAATCATTAATTGCTGAATCTTTGGAATCCTTAGTCAATAAACCTGATAATTCTTCAAATAATAACGATAGTATTGATTTAACCACTGATATCATTGAAGGTAGTCTGCTATATTGATCATTTTAACATTTTTGTTTTATTACTTCTCATTTTGCATATTTTTTATTTACTTTGGAGGCATGATGTTTTTGTCCTTGTTTTTGTTTTGTTTAAAATAGTTTTTGTTCTGCTCTTATTCATATTTTTTTTTATGTTAGGTGTTCACTTGTTATTTGGCTTTTTGTTGGTATGGTCTTTTCTCTATAATTTTTACCTTTTCTTTACATATATTTATTTTTCATGATAATAACTTTTAATTTTCTTTTTAGGTTTTTAGTTTGCATTTATTTATATTTATTTTAATACATTTTGGTTACAACTTACAATAATTTAATAGCTTAGTCTGGTCTCTTTGTAACGTACTCCGAATTATAATATTTTAATGAGCTTTTCTATATGTGAATTGGAAAGAGAGTACTTTGATTGACTGAATAATTTAGTTGAATAAGGTATGCACATCTTGCTTTTTTAATGACATGGATATATAACATTTAGAGTGATTAATATAATACATACACAGAAGAACTAATATAAAATTAAAAGACAGCTTCTTCACCAATTGAACCACCACCTGGTAAGAAAGGATTTTCAATGATTTCAAATCCTTCAAAAGGAGAAATAGTTAATAGTAGAGGACCTCTAATAACAACTAAACCTAAATTACGTTTAATTATATCATCTGAACTTAATTTACCATTTGAATCTCTGATAATTTCTTCAGCTTGATCAATGACTAAATTTAATAATGAATCAAAACCTTTTAATATACCAACTAATTCTCTACCACCAATTAAAGAAATTATGATTTTTTTATCTTGATATTTGGTTAAATCTAATATAGCTTTTCTTTTACGTTGTTGTTGTTGATTTGGATTATTATTATTGTTTTGTTGGTTATTTCTTCTCTGTTTTTGTTGTTTCTGTGGTCTTTGCTGTTGTGGTGATTGAGCGATTTGAGAAGGAGAATCAGATTGCTGTTGCAATTGTTCTGATGTTTGAAGTTGTTCAGATTCAGGTTGTGGAGTTGTGTTTGATTCCTAATGAGATGAAAGTTAGTATTAATTGATATGAAATTATAGGTAATCAGTTATGAATTTGGAATAAATTTAACATACTTCCATTTCTATTGAGTTTATTGTGGGTATTTTACAATTAATTGATAACAGTTACATACTGTTTCTTTACTTCAATTCTCATATTTTCATTTTGTAAGGCTAGCAGAAAAGGTCGATGCACGTGACTTTGAGACGCCGACGCAGGCCCGACACGCCACCTACCAGCCACACTGAAATCACGTGCCGAGCGAGAGGGCTGGTTTCCCCTTGCTAGTGCAGAGGTGCGCCACAGCGAAGGTCGTTTCCAATTTTTCACACTTAGAGAAAATTGAATTCAATACCTACAACAGACTCAGATACAGACTCCCTTAATCAAAACATCAATAGGTAAGTTATTATTCACACTATATAGCATGTTCATTTTTATCACCTACAAGAGGAATTATTGAACTTATTGATGACAAGATAATTATTGATTTATTAAGACAATACAAAAGCAGATTACCAATTTATCCCATCTCTCAAAGAAACAGCAAAAACAGAAGAATTATAATCCAACTTTATTTATATACATTTACTAGAGTATTCTTATTATAAAATTACTTCATTTGACAAACTACTAGTGTGTGTTTCTCATTCCTACAAGTTTAGCCTTCAAGAATATTTGATTAGTAATATTGAGGTCACTCACACAAACTATAAATACTCAAGCAAACTCCCTTCCTTTTCACTCTTTTCAATTAATTCATTCTCAACATTCAAATATATTCAAGTAGGTCAATTTGAAATAATTATTGTCTTGTCTCAATTAAGCAGCTATATCTAAAATTTCATAAATTATTGAATTAAATCACTAACATACTAATTCTTTTTTTTAATATTATAGACTTTTTTCAAGATGGCTAGAAGACCAGCTAGATGTTACAGATATTGTAAAAACAAGCCTTTCCCAAAATCCAGATACAACAGAGGTGTCCCAGATGCTAAGGTCAGAATTTTTGATTTAGGTAGAAAGAAGGCTTCCGTCGATGATTTCCCATTATGTATTCATTTAGTTTCTAACGAATTAGAACAATTATCATCAGAAGCTTTAGAAGCTGCTAGAATTTGTGCCAATAAATATATTACTACAATTTCTGGTAGAGAATCATTCCATTTAAGAATCAGAGTTCATCCTTTCCACGTTTTAAGAATTAACAAGATGTTGTCATGTGCCGGTGCCGATAGATTACAACAAGGTATGAGAGGTGCTTGGGGTAAACCACATGGTTTAGCTGCAAGAGTTGATATTGGTCAAATTTTAATGTCTTGTAGAACTAAAGATTCCAACAAAGCCGTTGTTATTGAAGGTTTAAGAAGAGCTAGATACAAGTTCCCAGGTCAACAAAGAATCATTATTTCAAAGAAATGGGGTTTCACTAACTTAGACAGAGCTGATTACGTTACTAAAAGACAAAATGGTGAAGTTAAAGATGATGGTGCTTTCGTTAAATTCTTATCTAAGAAAGGTAACTTAGAACAAAACATGAAAGCTTTCCCAGATTTCTTTACTGCTTCCGCTTAAATTTAGTGTTTAAATAATGTTTTTTATATCTAATAATATAGTTTTACTTATCTAGTCTTCCTTATAAACGTAATTAAAATTAAATGTAGTTTAGTTGAAAAATATATTATAATTAAACTGTAGAATATAAGTTTTAATGAAAGAAATTAGATGTAACGATGATAATAAAAGAACAGGCACAAAAGCAAAAAAACTAAAAATATAATGAATGATATGAAAACCAGTGCAATATAAAATAAAACAAAAACAAAAAATAAAAACACTTTTTTTTCCCAACAAGAAGATAACAAATATTAAAGAAAACAAAAAATGATAATAAAAATATGAAGTATAAAATAATTAGAAAATAATATAAAATATAGTTATAACACAAGAAAAAGCTTCAAATCACAAACTAAACTATAAGCAACGAAATCTAATAAATAATAAGCAAAAGTAATAAATTTATCGACACAACAAATCGATGGAATCATCTTTTTAAAGGACTCTTAGTTCTATGAAGATGACTTAATACTCCTCCACTCTTAGCTTCAATTGTATTAACTGATGGATCTGATCTATTTTTATTGGCCTCAACTAGTGTAGATGCATTAGATGAACTAACAATTGTACTTTGATTTGGTGAAACAACTGATGATAACCCTGTAACATTAGTGCTTGATGGCATTGGCATTTGAATATTACTTGAAGAACCAGCAGATGATACACCAGATGAACTAGCAGGTGGAACCGCTTGTTGCTGATGTTGTTGTAATGCCATTTGAATGTAATCATCTGAACTTAAAAATCCACGTCCTGCCTCACAAACGGTTACAGACTGAATCCAATCAGATTGCCAAATTTGATATGATCTCATTCTAAACTTTGGATCTGGATTTAACATATTATAAATGACATATCTTCTTGAATTTGAGCACTGACCTCCAGTAATAGATTCAATTTGATTAAATGAACCTTTTCTGATCCTTTTAAATTCTTTATGATTTGATTTTGATTTTGAGTTGTAATCAAATTTAGCTCTTGTATCTAAATATTTTTGAAACTGGTCATCTGATGATTTTGCAACTTCCCAAACATAATTTCCATTTAACATAACTAAATAAATTATACCCAATGACCAAATATCAGCCAATCTTGGATCATACAGTGTATTGCTCTCAAATTGTTCGGGAGACACATAACGTTCAGAGCCACATGCACCCTTTGAAAACTGAACTTTATCTTCCCATTGGGTTCTAAAAACAGCAGAAGTACCAAAATCGGTAATTTTTAATTGACCTTTTTTAGTTAACAATAAATTCTCAACCTTTAAATCATTATGTGAAATACCACACGTGTGCAGGTATGTAATTGCATTTAAAATCTGTTTAAAAAAACAATCACATTCAATAACTTCTAAACCATTAGTTGATGAAATCAATGTAAATAGATCACCACAAGGAATATATTCCATAACTTGAGAATAAGTTAAAGTAACTGGATCAACCATAAGATCATAAACATTTATAACTGCTTGATGGGTCAGAGAAGAAGAAATCATAAATTCACTTGTAACTCTATTACCAAAATGATGTAGAGATTCATTTTGTCTCTGTTTTAATTGTTTAATAGCAAAAAATTTTCTATCTTTTTTCTTATCTTTTTCATCACCTTCTGTTTTAACAGTGATACTAACTAATCCATATGAACCTCTACCCACAACACCTTCAATATTACCATATTTAACATTTAAAGGTAATTTCTTGGTACCCTTTTTAGTAAGGTTTTCTTTGAACTTATCTGGATGTTCAATTTTATCCATCATTACGTTAATTAAATTCAACTGAGTCTTTCCAATTATAGGATCAATACATTCATTATCATATTCATCATCAAAATCATTATCATCATCATCGTCATCATCAGCATCATCATATTGAGAATCATCGTCAGAATTTTTATCTTCATCATCATCATCATCATCATCATCATCATCAAAGTTCCATCTATAAATTTCAGGATCTGACTTTAACTCCATTAATTGTTGAGAATAAGAGTCAGGTAACAACGAAATCGATTTTGAAATAGTTTCTAATTCACCATCTTCTGGTTCCTTCTTCTTAGCCCAACCAAACCAACCACCAGTTGTTTTACCAATCTTTGTAGGTTGAGTTTTAAATCTTGAAAAATCATGTTCATGAGTCATTCCATCACCAAATATTTTAATTCTACCATTCTTTAACTTTATTATATGATCTTTTGATAAAGTTGAATAATTAATACTTTGAGAATGCTTTAGATTTAAATTTGAACCTTTTGATGGACTGTAGATTGATGGCTTACTTTCTGGGTTGGCGACAGAAACACTTGATGATCTTTGTCTGTAATAACTTGAAGAATTACTTTCTGATCTATGGGATGAAGCAGATGAAAATGTTCTAACTTCTTCAGACCGACCTCTTGATACACTGTTAGTCGCATTATTATTGCTGCTACTGCTAGAAGGCAGTCTGATATTTTGATTGGCAGAGGTTAATTCAGATGAGTTTAAAGGTTTTGAAGCACTAGTTCTGGCTCTCTGAGAAGTAACTGAATTGCTAATATGATTATGATGCATATGTGGCAAATGAATTGGAGAATTTTTATGTCGAAGATCATTTTGTTTATTATTATTAGTTGAAGAAGAATATTCATTTTCTTCTAAAACTTCATCTAAATCGTTTTCAATAACAGGTGCCATGAATTTTAATTTGTTAACAGATTCAGCAAGTTCAGCTGGAGTGATGATCGATTTATTTGCAGTGCTGATAGAATTTGATGTATTGACATTGATAGGAGAAGGTGATGCCAAGGATGAAGTTGTGAGTGAATTTGGTGAATTCACCGAATTTGAAGAATTGATATGAGCTGAATCAACAGATAAAACCGGTGATGTAGGACCAGCATGGGGTGAAGACTTGTGTTGAGCAATGGCTTGAAAAGTCTTTTCTTTAGATTTTTCGGACCTTGAAACATTATTGTTTTGACGATTTGGGACGGGATACTTTTGAATATGTTTTGAATCACTAGTATGACGGACAGATGATTGCCTACTTAAAGAAGCCTGGTTTGAAGAAGGACCTGGAGAAGGTATACTGCTGTTGCTGTTGTTTGTTGAATCAAAACTATCTTGATATAAACTTGATGAAGAAGAAAATAAATTCTTAAATTTTTGAGACATAGAAGAAGACCTACTTCTAGGACGATCCAACGAGTGTGTCATATCTGAAGCAGATGTATTGGAAAATGTTTTGTATAAAGAATAATCAGAATCATCTTTTTGAATCATAACATCAGGTGGACTTTTAACCTTTGGAGACTTTGGAGGAGGAGGAGCAATTTGATCTTGCTGTTCTTTTTTGGAGTGATCTTTCCTAAACAAGGGCATTTACTAAACTAATTCTATATAACAGGGTATTCAAATGACATATAATTGAACTTTATAGAAGCAAAAAATTTATTGCCACCTTTTTTTTGATGTTTTTTGTTGAGTAATTTAAGTGTATACCGTGGAGTCCGTTTCAAGGAAGCGAATAAGAACAGTATAATGTGATGAGAAGGTATAATATCCACAAGAGAGACCTGATAAGATGAATTGGTTGATTCTTTGGAGTTGAAAGGCGGCAAGAGGGGAAAACAACAAAAAACAGCTGTGTCCAAACAAACAAACAGCTTTCCGCTCAAAAAAAGAGGTGTTTACGTAAGCGGGTTTTGTGTTTCCAGTTTTGGGTGGATTTTAGGCACTTTTTACATGTTTCTGGCCTGGTGAAGGTTGTGGTTGTTTTCAGAATAGTATTCATTACACGTGTCATAAAAGAATTAAAAAAAACTATATTATAAATTCCCTGTCATCTCCTTTAAATCTTCTTTTATCTTTATTTTTATTATCCAATCCACCATCACTTTTAGAATTAGAATTGGGTAAATCATAATTGATCTCCATTCTACTCATTAGTTCTTCATCTTCATGGCCAATATCCATTAAGAATTTATAAACATCACCCCTACCATAATACTTCACTTTAAATTCATTTAAATTATTTTGATTGGATTTAAAATTATTCATAACTTCTTCATCAATTAAAATATATGATATTCCACTTCCTGGACAATCATAATTAGCAGACAATAATAATTTTTCCATTATATTTCTTAATCCTCTGGCTCCAATTCCATTTATTATTGATAATTCAGATATTTTTTCAATTGCATTGCTTGTAATTGCTAATTTAACTCCATATTTTTGAAAAATATATTCATATTGTCTTACAATTGAATTCTTAGGTTCTGTTAAAATGGACTTTAAATCATCTTTAGTTAAAGGCTCTAATGATGATATTATTGGTATCCTACCAATTAATTCAGGTATTAATCCAAATTTATTTAAATCTTCAGGAGTAATTAAATCTAATGAATTAACAATTTTTTCATTTTCTAATTCAATTGAGTCTATATCATTAGATATGTTCTCATCTTTAACAGAAACTTTACCTAATCTCTTTGTAATTAATTTATCTATACCAACAAATGCACCCATTGTAATGAATAAGATGTTACTGGTATCAATAGTATAAGTATCTTTACCACCTGAACCACTTAAAACTTCTTGTTGTTTTTTAATCTCAAGTGTTAAATTACTTCCTTCAATTAATTTCAACAACCCTTGTTGAACACCTTCTCCAGAAATATCTTTTGTACCCGTAAACACACTAGGTTTAGCTAATTTGTCAATTTCATCTAACACAATAATTCCACGTTCAGTTAATTCAATATCATAGTTTGATTTGATAAATAATTTCTCAACACAACTTTCAATATCTTCACCAACGTAACCAGCTTGAGTCAGAGATGTACAGTCTTGTATAATTAAAGGAACTTTTAAAACCTTTGCTAATGTTTTAGCAATTAGAGTCTTACCTGAACCACTTGGTCCAACTAACATAATATTGGATTTCTCTAAATCTGGAGTATCATTATCAGTATCATCAAGATCTATATCATCAAGCTCTACTTTTTCGAAATATTTATCATCTTCATTTATTAATGGAGCTCCAACTAATAACTTCTTCTGTATTTGCTTTTTTTGCTTTTTATTTTTTAAATGATCAATTTCTAATTGTCTAATTGATTTATCATAAATTCTAATGTAATGATTATAAACTGCAACAGACATAACTTTTTTACATTGATCTTGTCCAACAATAAATTTATCTAAATATGATTTCAAAAGTTTAGGAGTTGGTAATTTATCCATTTTATCTTGAATATGATTAATGTAATTTCTATGATTCAAATCTAAATTATTTTCCAATCCACTTTCAAGTATTTCTTGAGTTATCGTTCTTGAATCTTTTTGTATGAACCCATTTTTCACTAAAAACTCTCTTTTATTAGTAATATGAACATTTTCGTCTCTAATATCTCTATTTATTTCATATAATTCTTCAATTGTAGGACTAAAAGTATTATCGTTATGATCCTTATCTGGGGAAGGATGATCTGAGTCATTTGACAAATTCGACCCAAACCTATAAGCACATTTCACCATCAAACTTCGACATGGCACTCCTGTCAGTGGTCTTAGAGAACACCTTATCATTTTCAGGACTTTATATGAAATTGTATCTTTCAACTGGAGAAAAAACAGAGAAGCTCAAAAGCCTTTTTCACAAGCTTAAGCGATTCTTCTGAGAAACGTGTTTAGTAAGTTTTCCATTTTATCCTGTTTCTGGTTTTGGTAGACAATTCGTCAGATTTCGACAATGTTACACTGTCTGTGGTTCATCGTCACTCTATTAAGTCTAATAAGTGTATCTTGGGCTTCTTCAGATCAAATTGATTTGGAATTGGTTGCATTTTGGCACAGAACACCATTCAAACTAAATTTAATTGAAACAATTGCTTCTTTTAATGATTCATTATATTTACCCTTAGTCACTCAATTAGTAGGTATTCAAATTGTTCAAGAAGATCCAGATGAACCAATCGAGGTTACTCTAAATGAAGATTTGAAACTATCTGATAAAGAGTTTTATGATTCTGCTTTTAATTTAGTTGATTCAAGTATTGAAAAATCACTTATTGATATTGAATTAGCTAACAAAATTCATGCTCCTAGAGTTCAAGCTCATTATCAATATTATAATACTTCCCTAATTAACAAAAACTATTGTTCAGATTATGAAACTGATTCCTTTTTAATTCAAGGTGATAATGTTTATTGTGAAGCAAAAGATGTCTTTGCTTTGAAAACAGTCACTAGTCCAATTCCCTTGGAAGATATTTTACTCCCTTTTGATAGAATTATTGGTGATCCATCAAATGAAAATATTTTTGTTTTATATGGTGATTATAGATCAAATGAATTTAAAACTTTTTTCACTCATCTTTACCAAGAATCATTAGCTGGTAAACTATCCTTTATTTGGAGATATTCACCTAATATAATTGAACAACAAGAAAAAGAATTAATTACTGGTTATGGTATCGATCTGACTTTAAAAAGAACAGATTATATTGCCATTGATGATAGAGGTTTTTCAACTGAACAACAAGCCAAATTGAATTTTCAAAAGCAAGGGGATAATGAAAATGTCGATATTAATGAATTTAAGAATGAATTCTGGAACCAGTTTCATGACGATATTCAGCCAGTTAAACTAGAGGATATTAAAGATATTGGTTTTCAATTAGTCAGTTTAATTTTAAATCATTCTGAAGATCCAAACGAACAGTTAGATCTATTAAATACTTTGGTTCAAGATTTTCCCAAATATGTTTCAGATATAAGTAAATACAAACTATCAGAAGAAGAAGAATCCAAATTAACCAATTCTATTCTATCTAACAAGAAAGCAGTCATTCCTGATGGTGTTTATATTAATGGCTCTCCTGTCGATGATTCAAAATTGGATATATTTGAATTTTTGAAATCTTTGAAGAAAGAATTAGTTAGAATTAATAATTTTAAAGAAATTGGAATTGATGCTCTATCTGATATCAAATCATTAACAAAAGCTTTTACTTCGGAAATTGAAAAAATATATAGAGATCCGTTATTAGCTTCAACTAGATACGATTTATCTTCATATGAAGATGGCATTTTGTATCTTAATGATCTTGAAAATGATTATAAGTATAGACATTTCAAATCACCAAGAGAAATGTATAGAGATATTTCAAATCTGAAAGAAGTTCCTAAAGCAAAAGAGAATATTCATGAGATCATATTTACATTTTCACCAACAGACCTTACAAGATTATACTATTTCTTAGCACTGGCATTACCAAATTTACAAAATAATCAAGCTCAAAGATTTGGTTTCATACCAGCAATTAATAGTCCTGAAGATGAAATAATTACAAAACAATTAACTTATTTATTTGAAACAAAGTCAATAGAGGATGCTTTAAAATACTTAAAATTATTAGTTCAATTACAAGGTCAGACCGGTGAAGGAATAACAAAAGAAGAACTTGAAGATATTCCATTCTCCAAAGAGTTTTCTTTAGATGATCAAACTTACATTTTAAAATACGACGAGGTTAAAACTAGTTTGAATTTAAAAGAATCACCAGCAATTATAATTAACGGTGTCTTTTATCCTTTTGATAATAATTTCAAAAACTATATAAATTCGCAATTAGTCTTTGATATTGAATACTTACATTTTGCATTGAAAAATAAAGTGATACCAAAAGGTGAAACTTTTCAACATTTTTTAAGAAAAGATGCTTTATCTCAAAGAATTACTTATTTAATTCCAGACAGTATTGATATCATTGCTGATCATTATGTTGCACCTATTTCAAGTGGTAAACAAGCAGAATTTTTACAAAGCGATAACATTATTAGTTTTGTTAAGAAATGTGATGCTGATAATGAAAATTGCGGCATTCCAAAATCATTTACTTTAATTGGTGACTTTTCAACTGAAACATTCAAAAAGCAAATCATTAATGGCTTAAAATACTTTGAACAAGAAAAGAATATTAAGATCAGATTCATTAATTATTCAAATGACGATGACTTCAAACTGTTAAACAACTTTATTGATAAATCAGATGGTGTTTCTCAATGTATTGAATTCATCAAACAATTAGATTCCAATAAATCAACCTTAAATGATTCTATTATTAGTTTAATTAAATCAACTTATCCAATTAACAAATTTGATACTTCAGAAATGTATTTATTATTCAATGGAAGATTTGTTCACTTGTTTGAAGGTCCAATAACTGATAAGCAAATTAAAGCATTGGTTTCTTATGAAGATCGTTTACGTTTGAAATCAATTTATAAGTTAGTTAAAAGAGCAGGTTATATTGATTCTAAGATTACATCATTAGATATATTTGATTGGTTTGATTGTTTATCTACAACAATTACAAATGTTTTCTTCTTTGGAGATGATGAATATTTTGTTGGTGCAAATGCACCAAGATATAATTTAGATGTTTTAGATGATACAACAGCTATTACTATTCCAACTTTGAGTGGTGAAGAATCGTTACTTGAAATTACTCTAATTATTGATCCAACAATTGAAATTTCTCAAAAGTATTTATCTTATTTATCATTAGTCTCAAAGATGAAGGAATTTGTTTCTATCAAAGTTATACTTAGACCAACTACTGAGATTGAAGAGATTAAAATAAAAAGATTTTATAGAAGCGTTTTCCCAAGTCAAGTTTTATTCAATGAAGCCGATGGTGAATTAGATGAAACAGATTCAAAAATTCTTTTTGATAAAGTTCCTGAAAAAACTTTATTTACTCTAGATGTTGATATTCCACAATCGTGGATTGTTGGTATTAAAGAAGCTGACACAGATTTAGATAACGTTAAATTAGATATTAGTGGTTCAGTTACTGGAGTCTATGAATTGGAACATTTGTTAATTGAAGCTTACTCAAGAGATTTTAAGATGGAAACTAGACCTCCAGCTGGTTTACCGGTTGAACTAATTGATTTAGCAAACTCTGAAGTCTATTCCGATACCAATATTATGGCTAATTTAGGTTACTTACAATTAAAGGCTAATCCTGGTGTTTGGAAATTCGGTATTAAACAAAATTCAGAAGAATTAAATGAAAGTTATTCATTATTGCAATCATTCAATTACTTCAAACGTGTTAAAGACTTGAATTTAGAGAATGAAAAGCCAAAGAAATATGTTCAATTGGCTGTTTTAGATTTAAATGGTTTAGTTACTTATCCTGTTTTTAATCAAATCATTGAAGACAAAGAAAGAAAAGAATTAAGAGAATTATACGGTAGAAGTACTTCTTTAATCGGTGGGTTTTTCAAAAATTTGATTTCCAGTAACAATAATCTTGCTATTCCAAAGAAAACAAAACAAGCTGATATCAATATTTTTACATTAGCAAGTGGACATTTATATGAAAGATTCTTAGGAATAATGACAGCATCAGTTAGAGCTCATACCGAGCATTCAGTTAAATTTTGGTTTTTGGAGAATTATATGTCACCAAAATTGAAAAAAGAATTACCAATTTTAGCAAAACAATATAATTTCGAATATGAATTAATTACATATAAATGGCCAATGTGGTTGACATCTCAACGTGAAAAACAAAGAACCATTTGGGGTTATAAGATTCTATTTTTAGATGTTTTATTCCCTCAAGATTTAGAAAAAGTTATATTTGTTGATTCTGATCAAATCGTTAGAACTGATTTACAAGAATTAGTTGACTTTGAATTAGATGGTGCACCATATGGTTATACACCAATGTGTGATTCAAGAGTTGAAATGGAAGGTTTCAGATTTTGGAAAACTGGTTATTGGCAAAAGACATTATATGATAATGGCTTAAAATATCATATTAGTGCATTATACGTTGTTGATTTAATTCAATTTAGAAATATTGGAGCTGGTGATAAATTAAGACAACATTATCAAGGTTTATCACAAGATCCAAATTCATTGAGTAATTTAGATCAAGATTTACCAAATGATTTACAAACTGTTATTAAAATTAAATCGTTACCTCAAGAGTGGTTATGGTGTGAGACTTGGTGTTCTGATGATTCATTAAAGACAGCTAGAACAATTGATTTATGTAATAATCCATTAACTAAGGAACCTAAACTAGATAGAGCTAGAAGACAAATTCCTGAATGGACCAAATATGATGATGAAATCGCTAGCTTGTTAGAAAATAAATCTTCTCAAATCATTCAAGAAGAAACTAAAGAAGATGTTCATGATGAATTATAATCTTCGATCTTATATGTTTTTTTGTTCTTTGCATTTTATTTCTATTATCTCTTTTTACCCAAAAACAAAATTGTCACAGTATATAGTTTGTATATTTTCGTTATTCTGATTCTTTAATCTTATAAATAATAAAATTTTATAATTAGATATCTATAATTATATAAAATAATAAATAATAAATAAGTAAATACATGATTACATAGTAAAAAGGGGAAGTAAAAGTAAAAGCGATGGGTATGAACTTTGAAGGAAAAATCACCATTGATTTGGATCAATACCTTGCTCTCTTAATTTCTTCTTCTTTTCCTTTTCTTCCTTTCTATTAAATCTAACATCAACAGGGTTAAAACCAGCCTCTTTAGATCCCCAATAAGCCCATTCCGGAGTTTCTGCAATATAATCCATTTCAGTAAAACTTTCACCACTTTGTAATAAATTAAAGAATTTAGTATAATCAATATGTGTAAACCATTTACCATTAATTTGGAATTTTCTATCGGCAATTAAAATACAACAAGAATGAGCATGTTCAGCAGCTAAATCATAATCTAAACCTCTTTTATTTAATTCTTCGTTTAATTTACGAACAAAATTTTGACATTCTTCATAAAATGGAATATTTTGCATTGTTAAAGGATTACCATTACCTGCACTAGAACCACAGAAAGTTGCACCTTTAATTTCAATTAATGATGGTAAACCTTTAGCAACTAACTCAGCATATGCTGCTGCTTCAGACATATTAAAACCTTTAACCAATGTTAATCTGAACACTGTTCTTTGATGTGCCTGTGTTGTTTTTAAGATATCTAAACATCTGTTTAATCTATCCCAATAATCTCTAAATAATGGTCTATCAACAACTTTTAATGATTCCTTAGTTGGCGCATCAATTGAAACATATAATTGAGTAACTTTGTTTAATGCTTCCAATTGATCTGGATGTTGAGCATTACAAACTAAGAATGAAGAAATTCCTTTATCGTGTAACATTCCTAAAAATTTGTTTATATGAGGATAAAAGATTGGTTCACCAACTAAACTTAAGGCACAATGTTTAACAGTGAAAGCTTCATTGAATCTATCTGCTGAAACACCAGGAACACCTCTCATTTGTTTAATTTTTTTATAATGACCTGCTAAAGCACCATTTAAAATAACTTCTGGTTCATCAACTTCCCATCTCCAGGTTGTTCCAACTGGATTAGTACCATGTCTCCAACAGAAAACACATTTATTAGAACATGATAAAGAAGGTGTAGCTTCCATACATAAATGAGATCTAATACCATAGAACGCAAACTTATAACATGAACCTCTACCTCTTAATGCAGATTTTGTCCATCTACAAATTTTAACACCGGAATGAGAACCAACAACAGTATAACCTTGTTTAGTTAATGATTTATAAGTTGGTGAATCTTTAGCAACCATCTTTTTAATATCTTTAACAGGTTCTTTAGAACTTGAAATCATTTTACCCATATCTTCGACATCAACTAAAGTTCCTTCATCAGATGATGAATTATTATCTTCACCATTTTCTTCATTTTCATAATCTTCTTGATCTTCAAACATTATTGGTTCATTATCTTTTAAAGTTTCCATAAAAATTTTTAACCATTCTTCAATTTTTGAATCACCTTGAGTTTTCATACAAATTTCACCTAATGGGAAAATTCTACGTGCACCTAATTTACCTAAGAAATTATCAGTTAATCTAGCTTGATAACAAAATTTGTCAGGCCAAGATTCAGAATCACCTAAACCTAAGACAGTAAAACCAGTTAACTTTCTTAATGGATACTTATCAATTCTAAAATCGTTAACAGTATCTTCTAAGAATTCTAAGAAATAATCTAATGGAGAATCTGTATCATAAGAAGGTAAAACCATTATATAAACTAAATTTGGTAAATTTGGAGTTTGAATAAAATAATTATCTAAATCATCAATATCATCATCCATATTTATTAACTTTGGTTTATTTGAAACATTTAAATTGATTAAATCATCATAAATTTTCTTAGATGTTCTTTGTGATGCACCAGTTAATGAAGAATAAAAAATACAAAAATTTGAATCTAATAAATCAGTTGAATTAACAGTAAAAATTGGATTGTTTGAAGTTGATGATAGTTTATTTGCAGCAGCTCTTTTTTTAATTATTGATTCTTTGTTAACTTTAACAATTTTTGGAATTCTTTTAAATGGAGATAATTTCTTTGTATTAGAAGATTTATTTGATCTATTTAACAAAACTGCACCATTTGGTAAAGTTTCTTCTTTAAATTTAGTAGTGAAATCGATTTCTTTTTCTTTTTGAGCTTCTCTAAGTTCTCTTTTTATGATATAATTATGTTTATGAATGGTATTGTTATTATTAGTAATGCTATTATCAGATAAGGTAGGAAGAATGAAGAATAGCACTATACCCAGTAAAGCTATCGTCCATCTTCCACCAGAAATAAGATAAGACAGCTCAACACCAGCAAACACCAGCCCAGTGCTTATAGAAACCATTCTTGAGGATATGAATTTTAGAAAATAAGTAAATTCAGTTAATTTTTGTTATTAAGATGAGTTTCTGGAAAAAAATGAAAAAAAAGTTTCTGGGCTGTGCACGACGGATTTTGATTTTCAGAAATTTGATAGAGTAAAGGAAAGAGGAAGAAGTGTTGGTGGGTTTAGAATGGACAGTCAAGCAGAATGGTTAGTGAAGAGGAGCTCACAAGGATAAATACACAGGAGAAGATCAACCAGATTATACAGGCAAAGTTGACTGGAGCAAAAGTGACCTCAATAAACACAGGTGATGGCAATAATGATCCAAATTATATAAGATACACTCCTGCTTCAATAACAGATGGCACAAATGAAGAAGGAGTCACATCAAGACAAAGGATAATAAAGATCAAAGATAAACAACTAGATCCAATGTTACCGGCTTCATTTAAAATTAAAAAAGCACCACCAGGACCTTCAGAACAATCATCAACTCCAATTTTACATGAACAAAGTAAAATTAAATTAACCTCAGAAGATCAAAAGAAATGGTATATACCACCAGCCATTTCTAATTGGAAAAATCCACAAGGTTTTACAATTAGTGTTGATAAAAGATTAGCTAGTATTGGTAAAGATGAAACTGCACAAGATATGAATATTGATAAATTTGCAAACTTTAATGAAGCTTTAACAAATGCTAGAAATCAAGGTGCCAAAGATCTTAAGGCTAGAGCAATTTTAAAAGCTAAAGAAGAAAAAAGAAAATTGTTAGAAAATCAAGAGAAATTAGCTAAGGCTTCTAGTTTAATTAAGAAAGAAAAGAAAAGAAGTAGATGGGCTGATGATGATGATGAAGATAGTGAGGAAGCAGAAAAATCAAGAGCTGCATCTAAAAGAGAAAGAGCTAGAATGGAAAGAAAGAGAAAAGCAGAAAAAGAATTAAAAATGGCTAACATGTCAACTGAATCTAAATTACAAATGTTATCCAGAGAATCAGATAATAATCAAATTTCAGAAAGAGTTAAGATTGGTATAAGTAAAGATAAGCCAAAAACTAAGATGGAAACAGCTTATGATTCAAGATTATTTTTACATGCAGCTGGAGCTAATGCAAGACAAAGTAGTGATCAAGTTTACAGTGAACCACTTTTTCAAGCGCAAAGTGTTGTTGATGACATTTATAGAGTCAGAAATGATAGTAGATTTACCGGTGGTGGTGAAGATGAAGATGAAGTTGAAACTACAATTGGTAAAAGTACTGGAGGTCCACTTGTATTTGAAAAAGATAATGAAAGCTCCAATAAAAGAATGAAGAATTAAAATTAATAGAGGATGGTGTTTTCAATTTCACGTTTATATTGTATATTAGGTTGAGTTTTGTATTTTATTTTTAATTGATTTGATTGAAAGAAATCTGGCCTCCTGCTCTTAATTTTCTGTCCTCTATCTGATTGACTTATAGTTCCTAATGATTACACAGCTATAGAAAAACAACTAAATCAAGATAAAAAAAACTTGATAGAATACTAATTCAAATTAATTTATCCCAATTAACAATAGTTCAATTCAATTCTTCGGGAATTGTACCAAAATATTCTAAACATTTATATCTGAATTGATTGAGAGCATCCTCTGGATTCAAATCCTTGGAAAATGAGACATGCTTAAGGTCAACCAAGTAAGAAATATTCTTAACAGGATCATAGAGTATATATTTTGGACTAATATCTATCATATATCCTAATTCAGCTAATCTTTTGACATTATTTTTAGCTTTAGCAAATTCTTCAGCTGATTGAGGATGTCTGGCATTTTCTAGATATTCCACCACCAAAGCTGGTCCATAAAGAGGTCTAAAAATCATTTTTTCACTATCAACATATTCGTTTATGTCACAAGTAAAGAAAAATCTAGGAATACAGTATTAATAAAAAATGGGAGCACGCACGTGACATAATCAGGCGCGCTTACGTAATTTGCTAATATCAGTGGGGCTCTGCGGCCAATTTTCGAGTCGATGGGTCGATCGACCAATTCTATTAATCAAGATTCTTTTAGAGAATCAACATATATGGGTATTGCTCAATTTCTTAGCTTTTCTTGTCGTTGGCACATGGCCCTCATCTTGGAAAAAAATTGAATTTCTGAAAGCATACCTTCCTAAGAGCCTCCTTTGATTCCACTACTTTTTTTTTGCTTTCTCATACTCTGTTAAGTTTGTCTTGTATATGTGGCATCAATTAGAACCAACAGAAGCTCATATAAGTTATGCTCTACTTGGTCTTATTTCCTTATTATTCTCATTATTTTCACTTATCTTGAAAGAGAAATTCTTTATTGGAGAAGCATTAGTTTCAAGTTTTTTTGGTGTTATAACTGGTCCAAATGTTTTAAATTGGTTTAATCCAAATAATTGGACTGATGATTTAGAAAATTTAACTTTAGAATTATCAAGAATTATCTTAATTATTCAATTATTTGCAACAGGTGCAGAATTACCTCCAAAATATATGTGGAACCATTTAAGATCTGTTTCAATAGTTTTATTTGGTGCTATGATTGGTGGTTGGTTAATTTTAGCTTTATGTGTTTGGGGTTTATTTCATAATATAGGTTTTACTTTTACTGATTCATTATTAGTTGGTGCTACCTTTGTTGCAACTGATCCTGTTTTAGCTGCTGCTATAGTTGGTAAATCAAAATTTGCACAAAGAATTAGACCTGATGTTAAAAATTTAATTCAAAGTGAATCTGGTGCTAATGATGGCTTAGCTTTTCCATTTGTTACTTTATCGATTAATTTAGTTTTAAATAGACCTAATAATAATTATGCTGCTGATATAATTAAGGATTGGATTCTTATTGGTATATTATATCAATGTGTCTTTGGTGTTATAATGGGTTCGATTATTGGCTTCGTGGGTAAATTGGGTGTCGTCTTTGTTAGAAACAAAAATTGGATAGACAAAGAATCTTTTTTGGTTTTTTATATTTCTTTATCTTTAATTTGCACTGGTTGTGGTAGTATTCTCGGTTGTGATGATTTATTAGTCAGTTTTGCAGCTGGTTGCGCTTTTAATTGGACTGATCCAATTGAAATGGGTTTAGTTGAAGCTTCTCTGGTTACTAGAGGTGATATACCTTCTCCAGTGTTAAATACACCTGAAATTGATCAAACTTTTGATTTAAGAATTAAAAATCAATCAGAAGCAAGTATACAAAAGGAACAAGAAGAAGTTGAAGAAGTTGAAGAAGTTGAAGAAGTTCATGTCTCAACAATAATTGATTTACTATTGAATACTGCTTATTTTATGTACCTTGGTTCAATAATTCCTTGGACAAAATATTCACTCTATCCAGGAAGATTAATTGCTTTATCATTATGCTTTTTAATATTGGCACGTATACCCGTTGTTATGATTCTTCAACCTCTAGTGCCTGATTTAAGAAATTGGAAAGATGCTTTATTTGTTGGTCATTTTGGTCCTAGAGGAGTTGGGTCTATTTTTTGTTGTTTGTTATCCAAATCATTATTAAAAAATCATTCAAAGCATGGTAATTCTGATTATACTATTTTATATGATAATATTTGGAATATTACTACTTTTATTGTTGTTATTTCAATTATAGTTCATGGTTTTTCAATTTGTGCTTTTACAGTTTGGAATACTGCAAAGAAAATTCCAATTAAAAGACAACTTACAGGAACATCTACATTTTCTAGAAGCAATACAGTTGTTACAGAAGAAATGCCAATTGAAATGAATAATGTTAGTAAATTAAATAGATCTTCTACTCCTATGACATTAGAAGAAGAAGAAGAATATATTAATTCAAAAAGGGCAAGTAATGAATTTGAAGATACCCTTCTATCAAGAAAAAAAGTTAGAAAATTTACATTAGAACAACCATTATCACCAGATGAAACAATAAATGATTCAATAATTAAAATTCCTACTAATGCATATGTTTATCAAAATTCAGTTGTTTTAGTTGATTTAAATAATGATGTTATTGATGAATTTTCAATTAAAAAAGAAGGTAAAGTTTGTTTTGTTGGTGAAAATGATTTAATTGCATTAATTAATGATAATGAAATTGTTATTGAAAATGGTAATGGTGATGTTATTAAACGATACAAATTTAGAGATTCTGTATAATAAAGAGATTGTATATTTATAGTAACAATAACAATAATCTTTCTTTAAATTTAACAAAAGGGATAAATCAATTTTGTGTTGTGCACGCTTTGAATCTCATTTTTCACTTTTCAACAAATCATTTTTCTAGTAAAAAGAGACTTATTAATTACAGTAAAGACCCTTATTTTCAATGTCACAATCATCAACTCATACACCGGTAATAATTATAGGTGGTGGGATATCAGGACTCAAGGCGGCTCAAGAATTAACAAAACATGATGTTGAATTTAAATTATTAGAAGCAAGATCAAGATTAGGTGGTAGATTATATACAGATAGAACAGGATTACATCCATATGATCTAGGAGCATCCTGGCATCATGACACATTAGCTAATCCATTATTTGATGAAGTTATTGAATCAGGTTCATATGAATTATATTATGATGATTTTAAATTATATTATTTTAATGAATTAATGAATTCAAATGATTTTGATAAAAATAAAATTGAACAAGTTGTTAAAGAATTAGAAAAATTTATTGAATTAACATTTTTCGAATCGATTGATAAAGAAGATATTAGTTTACATGAAATTGTAATTGATTATTTATATAAACAAAGAAAATTATTAACAAAAGAACAAATTGAATTTGTACCACAATTTATTAGACATTTAGAATTATGGCATGGTATTTCATGGGATCAAATGAGTGCTAAATATTCATTAGTTGATAATGTAGGTAGAAATTGTATTATGAAAAATGGATATGATGAAATTGTAACTAATATTTCAAATGAATTACCTCAAACTTCAATTGAATTAAATAAAATTGTTAATAAAATTAAAAGAAATAATAAAATAATTGAAATTCAATGTAATGATGATACAACTTATACATGTGATTATTTAATTGTTACAGTTCCTCAAAGTATATTACAATTAGATTCAAATGAAGTAGGTGGTATTGAATGGATACCAAAATTAAATAAATCAATTCAAGATTCTTTAAATAATATGAGTTTTGGTAAACTTGGGAAAGTTATACTTGAATTTAAAGAACCATTTTGGAAACATTTAGATTATGATAGATTTGTAGCTATTGCAAATCCAGAACAACCATTAACTAATGAAATTTATAAAAAATTAATGAATAATGAAAAACCAAAATTACATAAATTTAATGAAATTAATGATCCAAAACCATGGGAATTTCCAGTTTTAATATTAAATATGTGGAAAATTAATAATGTACCTTCATTATTATTTTTTACACAAGGTAAATTAACTGAATTTTTAGAATTAAATCCATCAAAAGCATTTTCATATTTTGAACCAATTTTAAAAACATTAGTTAATTTAAATGATATACCAAAACCAATTAATACAATTTCATCAAATTGGACTGTTGATCCATTTAGTAGAGGTTCATATGCTGCATGTTTACCTGGAAATGATCCAACTGATTTAGTTATTCATTTAAGTAAAGGTTTAGATAATGTTAGATTTGCTGGTGAACATACTATTTTAGATGGTGCTGGTGCAGTTCATGGTGCTTGGATGAGTGGTAAAAGAGAAGCTGATTATATCTTAATTAAATTAGGATTAATTGAAGGTGAATTGGATGAGTGGTAGTTATTATTTATTTTACTTATTTATTTTTACTTATTTATTTATTATTAGACACATTATATAGATTTTACTGAATAGTTCACGTATGGATATATGGGAATCAATGTATTAAGTAAGTATCTACAGAAGTAGAATTGGTAGAGGATATAAATAATAAATAAATTAGAAGAAACGATATGAAACACTTGGAATAATCCAAAGAGTTAAAAATACAAAATATATATTTCAAGAAGAAACAACTTTTCATGTGATATTTTAGTAAATGACAAGGTAGAATTAAAACAAAAAATGTAATAATGCATTCTATAAAAAAAAGATAATCTCACAACACCATACAATCATACAATCATTAAATTTTAAATATGTTTTTATTTTTTTGAATCTAAACTATATTTTGATCACCAAATCTACCATGTTTGAAACAATTAGTGCAAAAACAAGCATCATCAGGACAAAAACAATCATCATCCATACTACTTGTAGCCATATTATCAAGTTGTTGTAAGAAATCAGTATTTAAATTAACATGATTATTATTATTATTGTTATTATTGTTATTTTGGATGATTTGTTGTTGATGTTGATCTTGATTAATCATTAATATTTCATCATCAATTGGTATTGAGTCTTCTTTATAAGAAACTCTAACACCATCTGAGATTCTAATACCTTCAATTATACCATGAATATCACAATTATAACAAGCACATTCTTTTGCAGGACAACAACAAACATCCATATTCGAATTTGAATGATTAGAATTATCAGATATAGTTGATTGTGGAGAAGAAACAGATTTTTGTTGATATAATAATCTTTGTAAATTTAGATCAAATGGTTGTTGTAATTGAAATGAAGGTACTGGTTGAACTTGAACTTGACCAAATGGTATAACATGCTGTCCAGATAAACTGTTGATATTTGTTGGGTATAATGATTGTGGTGTTGTAAAATGTTGTTGTTGTTGCTGTTGCCGATACTGTTGTTGCTGTTGCTGTTGCTGATGTTGCTGTTGTTGTAATTGATAATTTTGTTGTTGTTGATTTGAATGAAATTCTGGAAATGGGAAATCTTGAAACTGTTGTTGAATTGATATTCCAGAAGATTTAATTTCAGGTCTATGTTCAACACAACCTTCACATTTACATTTATCAGGATCACAAGAACAACTTCCTGGAACAGAACATAAATCTGCCAAAAATATATCATACAGTTGAGGTTGCAGTTGAAATTGAAATAGTTGTTGTTGTTGTTGTTGTTGTTGCAATTTTGCATCTGTTGTTAGATTAGTATTTGTTTCATTTGGACTTAATAAGTATTGTTGTTGTCTGATTGAATTTGTAGTCGGATAAACATATTGTTGTGGAAGTATTTGCTTATTTATTGTAGTTGATTTATTTCCACCACAACAAGAACCTAATCCATTATTATTTTGAGTTAATTTATCCATATTTTGAATTAAAGAATCGACTAATTTGTTTTTATTAGTTCTACAAGAATGTTTACCATGTTTTTGTAATTTTGTTGTTCTATTCATAATTTCATGACCAACTTCATTATTGGGTATTTCTGCAACTGGATCTAATAATTTCAGTGAACCTTTTGAAACATTAAAAATTTGTCTTTTTGAAGCTTTTAAAACAAAGACAGATTTTGATTTTCTTTTTGAAGAGCAAGACATCTTTGATTCTTCATCTGAAGGTGGAGGTGTTTCACCATCCCCATTTTTACATGCACAAGTAGCAGGAGTTGGTGGAGTTGATGGATTTAGAGTTTCTTCATTTAATGCAGCTAAAGAAACTTTTGATGAATTTGAAGAATGTGTTATAGATGAGTTTGTTGATGATGAAGAACAGCAACATGGCTTCTTCTCTTTCAGTATTGGAGCTGGAGGAGGAAGAACTGATTTTGAAGAACAACAAGATGATTCACTTTTTTCTAGTTTAACTTGCGGAGAGCAACAAGAACTGATTTGCTTTAAATTGTTTGAACAACATGAACTAACTTTTTTGATCTTTGAAGTAGAACAACAAGAAACAGATTCCGTACTTGATATATTATCAGATTTCTTTTGAATTTTCTTTGATTTTGATTTTGTATTTGGTGTATTATTATTATCAAGGACTATACCTATTTCTTCAGCTTGAATAGCAATTCTTTGAGTTGAATCAGTAACAGGTCTACCCCTAGATCTAACTAGAACCAAAGGTCTCTTTATATGTTTGCAAGTTGAGGATCTATGACCTCTAATACATTGTTCACAGGCGTACTTCTCACCTTCAACTATGATCATAGCTTGTAGTAGTTATATAATGATTGAGAGTAGTTGATAATCAGATTGTAATAGGATTGTAGGATCTAGTTAAATATAACAAATCAAAAGACTTATATTGGAGATAAGTTAAAGTGGATATAGTTTCTTGTTTAGAACTATAATTAAGCCAACACCGGAACAGCTTTATAAATCTAGTAAATCTAGTAAGTTGTAAATGAAGAGATGAGTTTGCACGAAAAGGATAGTAAGAAATGAGTTTAGTGGACCCAATATAGACAGCCTTGATTAACCACCTGGTGATTCTTCCTGGTTTCCCCTGGTACACTGATAGTCACTGATAGCTGTTACCATTCCCCGTCTACAGCTTCCTGGCAATTCCTCCAAAAGTCCTGTTATTAGAAAACGTCAAAGATCTGGAAAGCGCCGCACAGTGTAATTTGCTCGTTTTGCGTGGCGCAGAGATGTGGCGGGTGTGTGGCGCAATATGCCCTTTCTCGATTTAACGATTAGCTAATAGCTAGCTATAACAAAAAACCAGAACAACATCCAATAAAAGACACACATCATGGCCAAAATATCCACTGCTCAAAGAAGACTACTCAAGGAATACCAAGAGCTACTCAAAAACCCAACCGAAGGAATAGTTGCTGGCCCAATTAGTGAAAACAATATATATGAATGGCAATGTCTCCTAGAAGGTCCAAAAGATACAATTTATGAAAATGGTGTTTTTAAAGCAATAATGAAATTCCCAAAAGATTATCCATTAAATCCTCCAACTTTAAAATTTCAATCTGAGATTTTACATCCAAATATTTATAAAGATGGTAATGTTTGTATTTCAATTTTACATTCTCCAGGTGATGATCCTTTAATGTATGAATCTGCTGATGAAAGATGGGGTCCTTTACAATCAATAGAAAAAATATTATTAAGTGTTTGTTCAATGCTGGCTGATTGTAATATTAATTCTCCTGCTAATGTTGATGCTGCTAAATTATATAGAGAAGATATAGAAAAATTTAATAAGATTGTAAAAAGTCAAGTTCTAAAAACTTTAGAATTATGATACAGCATTATTAATGATTACTATTCAGAGATAGTATTTATTATGAAATATATATACCCACCCTATAGCTTAAATGAAATAAATGAAATGATTCAAATTAAATTCAAGTCTTTGGTTTGAAAGTGAGATTACAAGGTGAATCAAAAGAATGAATGTGACTTTGACCCGAACCTTTGATTTGACTGTATTTCTACTTGTCTTTATATACCTTGAATTCTTGTTAATTTATTCTTAAATACGTAAAAAAAGATCCTGATTCAGTTCAACCAATCCAACAACGTTCAAACTTCAAAGGCCGCGTGTAACAAAAATTAAACCCGATTTTAATGTTATCAATCACAACAGATTTAATTGATTTTTCATCCATATTCCATCTTCCTCCTCTTTCATTCAACTAACCCAGCATTACCAGCAATGACAGAAGATACTAAGCCAACACTCACTCCATCTGATAAACCATTACCAGAATCAGATTCATCAAAAGTTAAATCAGCTCCAACTCATCAACCATTATTATTAGATCCAGATTTATCAAAATCAGAAAAAGAAAATCAAAAACAGAACATTGAAAGATTAACTTCAATTATATTTAAGGCAACAATTATTGGTGGTCTTTATGGTGCTTTATTTTCTATACCAACAGAACTTTTAATTAGATGGAGATCACCATTATATAGAAGTTTTGGAACTCGTATAAGGGTGTTTTATCATACTATATGTATTGGTTATGCTGCCAATTTTAAAGCTGAACATGATGTGATGATGTTTCAAAATCAAACTAGAATTGAAGAAGAACAAAAAAGACAAAAATTAATAGAATTAAGTATTATGCAAGGTTTATATACTGGTGAAGAAGAAGGTTATAAAATCACAAAAAAATAAAAAAAATTCGACAAACATATATACATAGCATTCTCCATAATTATTTACATTCACATTTGTTGAATCTTTTAATGATATTTAATGTAGAAATTAATTATACAGAGTTTTTAAATTTTAAATAGATTTGTGCTCTCCGCATTTCCACTATGCCGCATGTTTATTGTACTAGTTGGCGCTGCGGCTATTTCTTTGGTAGCCATTTTCACGATGATTAAAATATCATGCATATGTGTTTCTAATTCTAATTGATGTATAAAATTAAAATAAAAGAATGAATATATATGTGTTTATGTAAATGTGCTCTTTTGAAAGAAAAAAAATAATAATGTACAAATGCCATATAAATAATATAAATTAAACTAAAATGATTAATTATCGTCCATATATTTATCCCAATAATAATCAAAGTCATATCCAAGACCAAAATTATTGTGATTTAGTTCATTATCAAAATCTGGAAACAGAAATCCAGTATCATCACTTTGAGTTGTTGAACTTGTTGTAGCCATCATTGGCTCAGTGATTCCATTATTATTATTATTAGTAGTAGTAGTATTAAAATTAGTATTAACAGGAGGAATTTCAACATTATTAAAAGTTCTAATATCACTAATATTAATAGTTGGAGGTAATGTATTTGGTGTATTAATAATATTATAATTATTATTATAATTTGTTTTTTCAATAATTAAAGATTCTTTAATTTCATTTAATAAAGAATCTTTATTTAAATTTTTATTCCAAATAAAAAAATTTTCATCATTAAATTTTTTAAAAATTGGATTTAATAATAATGTTTTTAATGATTTATTAATTTCATTTAATTTAAAATCTGTAAATCTATCTAATAATATATCTTTTGGATGATTTGATTCTCTTTTAATTGAAACATCAACCCATAATTCTTTACCATTTGCAAAACATTCTGTTAAATAATTTAAATATCCATAAATTCTTAATGATGTATAATATTTATCTGATAATAAACCATGTAATCTAGTAACTGATTTCATTATAATAACAAAATTATTAGTTAATTCAGTTAATAATTTATGTCTATTACCATTTGCAGTTTGTCTAATTAACATAATTCTAGTTATAAAATATAATAAAAAATGAAAAAATTTTAAACTTGAAAATATAACTCTATGAATTAAAAAAATTCCATAATTTGATAATTCTTTTTTTGTTAATTCAATTACTTTTAAAGTTGTTAAAAATGATTCAAATGTTGTTGTTAATAATGAATAAAATTTTTCTGAATATTTATCAAATTGTTTTGTTGTTTCATATTTTAATAATATATAATAATTAACTGATGATTCAAATGTATTTATATTTAATAAATTATTAAAACTATCAGTTAATTCTAATTTAGTTGTATCTAATTTATCTAAATAAGTTTGATTTTTTAATCTTGATAATCTAATTAATTTAAATTCAACTTCTGAAATTTTTGGTGGATTTTGAATTGAATGTAATGAAATTAATAAATCATTTAATAAATCATAAATTTCTTTTGATTTACTAATTCTTTTAGCAACAAATGATTCAATATATGAATTTTCAATATTTTTAAAATTTTCATCAAATTCTGTTGTTTGATTTGTTTCAAATTGATTTAATGAAGGTGTTTTACCATAATTTAATGAAAAATCTAAATCTAAATTACATAATGAATACCATAATTTTTTCCATAAATTTGAAAATTTTATATCATGTTGAGTATCTTCATTAAATCTTTTTGGTTGATAACCATTTAAACTTTTCCAATCATGTTTTAATCCAACTGAATTACCAGTTGTAACAAGAAAATCATTAAATATTGAACCATCTTCACTTGATGATCCATCTGAATCTTCAGGTGCAATAGTTTGATAAAATCTTAATAACATAACTAATTGTAATACATCAATTGATGATTTTCTAAGACAATTAAATCTATGTAAAACAAAATTAATTAATTTTGTAATTCTTTTTTTAACTTTTGTTTGAGTTAAATTATTTTTATTATTTTCATTTTCATTTTCATAAATTTTATAAGTTTCATCAGTTAAACATAATGATAAATAAGAAATTCTACAAATTAATAATAATGAAGCAATTGTAATAAAATTTGCTTTTTCTTGTTGAAAATTAACAAATGGTTCACCATTACTATTATAAGTTAATAAATTACTAACTTTTTCTCTTAATTCAATTTCATCAAATATTGGTACAAATGGATAAATAACTTCAAAAAATCTATTTAAATATAATTTAACAAAATTTTCAGTAGGTATTTCTTCAATCATTAAAGTTGATAAAGATTGTAAATCCAAAATATTTAATTCATCACTATGAGGTATTTGAATACTTCTTGAATTTCTATTTTTTTTTCTATTTGCAATTTGTGATTTCATAACTTTTGTTACAGCTTTATTTGCAATTGAAAAAGCAGGTCTATCTTTACCATCAGCTTTAATTCTAACTAAATTGAATAATTGTGGGAATTTTGGCATTATTGGATCTCTAAGCCACATTACATTTATTTGACAAGTACCTAATAACATAAATCTATTTTTTTTATAAGATATATAGTTTGAAATCTTATTATCAATTGAATTAACATTTAAACTAATTGTACAATCATCATTTGATTCAATATTATTATTATTATTATTATTATTATTTTCAATATTTTTATCTTTTTTAAGAGTTTTTTCTAATGATTCAATTTCTGATTTTAAAAGTTCAATTCTTCTTAAAGTACCTTGATTTGAATTTTCAGGATGAATTAAAAATGATTTAAAATTCATTGTTGATAAATAATTATTATTT
The DNA here is from genome assembly GCA_030572235.1 of Ambrosiozyma kamigamensis. Taxonomy (NCBI): domain Eukaryota; kingdom Fungi; phylum Ascomycota; class Pichiomycetes; order Pichiales; family Pichiaceae; genus Ambrosiozyma; species Ambrosiozyma kamigamensis. Next base: position 85,246 of record JAJLZM010000199.1, on the reverse strand, counting down.
ATTAAAGTAAATCCATCACCTGCAATTGATGATAAATTGATTGAACTATTTCTTTGTTGAGCATTATTATTATTACTATAATTAATTGATTGAGTGTTAACAAATCCAATTGGGATACTTGAAGATTTAAATAAAGATTTAGGAGTTGAAACCGTAGTTGTAGAATTACTACCACCACCACTTATATTTTCATTAATAGTATTATTACTTGAATTTAATATTGGACTCCATTCTTCAGGGCCATCATATTGACAAGTTAATTTTGATTTAAGACATTTATCACAAACTGGTTTTGCTCTATTACATTTGACTTTCTTTTGTCTGCAATTTATACAACTTAAACCTGGTCTTCTTTTTTTTTTGGGAGGTTGTGATAAGTTATTATCATCTGGTGGATTGAAATTGTTCGTCTGATAGTTGAACATGATTGAATTGTCTTATTATCAGACTATCTTGTTATATTCAATTGGAAAAGGGTATCTTCCTTCTTGATCTATGTTCCCATAAATTTCATATAAATTTGGGCTTAATCGGTTGTTGTAAAACTTGATTTGATTATCATTATCCGGATCCGGATCTAAAGTGTGCACGTGACCAAATAGTGGATGGATCCGGATCTGAAGACTTATATATGGACTAACTTAGCTCAGATTAATTCATCGCATGGCAGAAAAAATATAGGTTTTCTTTCTTTCTTTACTAATTGGGCTAATTAATCCTAGCTATAAAATGGTTAATCTTTTCAAAAGTTTTCAAAAGTTTTCAAAAGTGTTGTTTTACTAGTGTATTTAAAAAATAAAAAAGAAGTGCCACTTCCTGGAATCGAACCTGGGTCTGATCGGCCACAACGATCTGTACTAACCACTATACTAAAATGGCTTCTTGTGACTGAAAATTTTTCTACACTGCCTTACCAAATAATTTTGTCATGGCCGCGCAGCCGCAAACCAGCCATCGCGCCACAAAAATGATATATTTACCATTCATAATCAAGCCTTTCAGCACCATAACATCAAAGCCGCAGAGCCATGCAGATCACGATCACGATTTATTTTAATTATAATTCTACTACTGTAATTTTGATTATATCCAGTTTTATATATTCAAGAGGTGGTGTTAACTTGGTACCATGATTAAAATTTAAGGTCATATGTTCTAATTAAATGACTCTTTTAAGTAATTATTAATTTCATATATAATGCATAGTTACATATAAGGAAACGAAAACGAAATTAACGAAATTGTAATTAATACTGTATAGTAATAATTTTTAAATTTAAATAATTATAGAATTTAAAAATTTAAAATCTATATAAGACCACTTTACCTAAAATCAATTACTGTAATTATAGAAATGGATGCTGGAGACTCTATTCTTCACTGAAGAAGTAATAATCCTGAATTTATAATTAAGATATATGATAAGGATATAATTAAGGATAATTTTATGAAAAGTTTTTTTACTACAGCACAATTAATTTTAAAAATTAAAAAAATATTGCACAATTAACTTTAAAGTACAGCAGTATTAAAGTTTTTCCAGGGCTCCGACCCTAGCTTTAAGAAAATCGGATGATTTCAGCAGATTTGTGAGAGCAAGTAGATGTGATTGGCTGGGAGAATCACTGGATAATTGCAGAGCCGAAAGCGGCAGGGGGCCCGCTCTGGAATGAGACGCGCCGCCTGTGCTCTCGCGGGGAAAACAATGGAGACCAATGGAGAGCATTTAGTGCGAGTTTCTCCGGGGTAAACGGAGAGCTCAAAATTTAAACAAAAAAGGGAAACTCTCTACTGGAAACACCTCTTTTCTTTCAAATTCTTTGCCTTCCTGCTACAGAAATGCTAATATCCAAGGAAAGCAAGCTCTCGCCTTTGCTCAACAGCAACGACAAAGACACCACTCCCGCCACAACAACTTCTGCTGCCTCTGGTACTGTTCAAACTGTTCAATCTGCTGGTACTGAAGAAAATAACAACAAACAACAGCCTAAAACTCAACTTCAAATTCAACGTCCTCCTTCTAACCCTTCTCCTATATCAATCTCTAACCTCACGTCATCAATCATCTCTCCTGCACCAAAACCTATTTTCCCTGTCAATGCTGAAAGACAAAACACTTCCACAAATTTGCCAAACTCAAACTTGGATGCAAATTCAAATTCAAATGATAAAACTATTACTCATACTCAACCAATTCAACATATAAATTCAACTTCTTTACCAACTTCAAATACAATATCACAATCTAGTCCTTTATCTGATGCTAATACTTCAACAACAACAACAACAGGTGAAATGCCTCCTAGAAAAAGAAGTAAAGTCTCAAGAGCATGTGATGCTTGTCGAAAGAAAAAAGTCAGATGTAATGCATCTTTCAATGGTACTTCTGGTAATGTTGGAAAAATATGTACAAATTGTGAAAGAAATGGTGAACCTTGTACTTTTAGTAGAGTTCCTTTAAAAAGAGGTCCTTCTAAGGGCTATACAAAAGGTCGTTCTTCTGATGATTCATCAACTTCAACTAGAAAAAACTATCATCATCATCATAATCAAAATGGATCTATTTCTTCAATTAGTAGTAATCATTCAATATCTGCACCTTCTTCTAATATCACAACTGGAACAACATCTCAAACACCACCTCAACCTACTTTACCTCATTTTACTGTTCCATTAACTTCAAATGTTAATCCTTCTCAACCATTCATATTACCTCCAATAAATATAATTCCCAATGGTAATACACCTGGTGGTGGTGGACCAATATACCCTTTTATGGATAATAATAATAATAATAATAATAATAATAATAATAATAATAATAATAATAATAATAATAATGGAAATGTTAATAGACCTCGTTCTACTTCTTTAAATTCAAATTCAAGTCAATCTCATCAACAAAATAATAATGCTCCTCCATTGTTTTGGAGAGTTCCAATGGATGTTCCACCTTCATTTTCTCCTTCAGCTGGTTCAATTTCATCAACAACAGCTGGTTCAACACGTCGAGGTTCAATGGATTCTATTTCTTCATCTGTTAGTGGTAGTTATACTGTTAATTCAACTAATAAACAACCTTCAATTATAATGAATGCATCTTCTCCAAGATCTGTTAGAAGTGGTGATTCTGTTCCAACTTCAGATTCAGAAGATGATTTTTATAGTAATCAAAGAAGAGCAAGTATGCAAGTTCCAATTGGTAGATCACCTAGAACATCTTTTGTTAAAGAAACTACTTTAAGTCCAAATCCATCTCATCTTTCATTACAAAATTTAAATCAAGGATTAGAAAGAGTTAATTTTAGAACTTCAATTGGTGGATTACCTCCAATGTCACCAAATACTACAAGTGCAACTAATATGATTTCTCCACAACATTTACAAATGAGACATGAACAATTAAAACATCGATTTAATGAATGTTTTAAAATTATTGATTTTAATTTAGATTTATATTATTCTAAATTACATAATCAATTTCCAATTTTACCTGTTAAACAATTTATAATTGAATATTTAAACAATATTAATTTTGAATATGATTCACTTGTTATTGAATTATTTAGAGCATCATTACAAGTTGTTAATTCAGATGATGTTAATAGAGAATTTCCAAATATTTCTAATTTTTTTGAACATGTTTTTCAATTATATTCAAATAAATCATCAATTTATAAAAATGAACCAACTAGAGTTATTTTTTTACAATCATTAGTTTTAATGAATTATGCAATTATTTTATCTGGACATGATTATTCATTAGGTTTTGGTATATCATTTAGTATTCTGAAAGATTGGAAATTATATAAAGCAAAATATGAATCATTAGAATTTAGATGTATGATTAATTTATTAATTTTAGATAATATTTATTCATTATATTTTGGTACACCAAAATCATCATCATTAAATTCATCAATTGATGAATCATTTTTAGATACATATATGAAAAGTTTAACATTAAGTTTAGATAATGAAGTTTCAACAGAATTTTTAAGAATTGGATTAAATTTAATTATAATATCAACAAATTCAAATAATGTTAAAAAAGAAGAATTAAATAAACCAATTGAAATTATTAGTAATAATGATATTAAATTTTTAAATATATTAAAATTTACAAATGAATTATTTTCATTTTATTATGATTTAACAACAAAAATTCAACAAAAAGAATTATTAAATTTAAAAAATGTTAATGAATTTATATTAAAAACAGAATTAGAAATTACAAAGATTTGTAAAAAAATAATTAATTTAATTGATGAACAATTAGATGATTTTGAAATTTATAAAATTCAACCATTATTATCATTAATTACATTAAAATGTTTTAAAGTTTTAAAAATATCAAGAGCATTATTAGAAGCCATGAATTATTTAAATAAAGTTTTAAAAATTGATAAATATTCAACTAGAATTAATCAATTATTAGAATCAATTGAAAGAAATACAATTCGATTATTAGATTTAAATTTACCAAATCAATTAATTAAAACATTTTTAATTCAAATTGAAAAAAATTTAAATGAAATGATTCAAAAAAATGAATTTGAAATTAAATTTGTTAAAACTAGTTTAAATAATTCAATTGATCCTTTATCAGTTTTACAAAATTGGTGTAGATCATCAAGTAATTATTTAATGAATACAACAAATAATGATAATAATGATGGTTGGTTTTCTTCAATTTATATAAATATAACAAAATAAAATAAAAGATTACATTTTTCAGTTATACTTTATTTTACCATACATATAGAAGAATTTCATCTTAATTACCAATTGAATCGAATTGATTGATTGATTGAATTACTTCATCCCCAATCTGGGGTTGTTCATTGCAGCATTATTGCAATTAATTCCTTCCATAAGTTCCATGCATATATTGAAATGAACCTTAGATTTTTACTTTTACTTTAGCTATTATTTTACAATTTATTTAGGCATACGATTATTACGATATTGATACGTTATTTATTGTTTTTTTTTATTATTATTATTAATTTGTTATTTATTTTGATCGATTACATTGTGTTATATAGGTTTCTTTTTTTTTTATTTTTATTTTTATTTTTGGTATTTTAAAATTTATGTGTACGTGTATTATAATTAATTAATATTGTTTTCAAATGGATTAAGTTTTATTCTATATGTTCCGTTAAGTTCTGTATCGAAGTCATGCAGGACTTAATATAATTTATTTGTTCAATTTGTTCATGACATTTTATTTGATTGTAATTTGATGTAAGTATTTGTTCTTTATGGTTTATAAACAGCTGTTAATCAAACAATTAAGCGGATTCAAAAAACATGCAGCCATGTATACTATAAAGCTCTTATATAGTTGTTTCAAATGCTTTACTAGTATAGTAAATTACTACTAATTAAAGTACCCTGATCAAATATAGCCTTTTATTAAAGAGTTTTAATTTACTAAAGTACAAATCACATTCTTTTGTAATGTGATTCATAAATTTAACTTCTGAATCATCGATCATATATAGTAGTATTACCGTTTAAATCTAGGTTATTCTTTAATTATAACTAGTTAACTATAGTTAACGTGATAATTTAAATTATATGTATCCGATTGATCCAGTTGTAACTTGTTAGCCAGATAACAAATTAAGCATATATTAGTCATTAGAGTGATTAATAAAGAGATACAATATCTATCTAGATAGTTGATTTATAAAAACTAAGTCAATTTTATTATTATTTCAAGTATATAAAAACAAAAATACAAATTTTTTTTTAATTTTTTTTTAAATATATATATCAAAATCATAAAGTTCTTGTTTAAAAGAACAGAAAACACAAATTAAAACACAAATTAGATAGATAGAAGACTTAGTTAATAATAGGTGAACCTAGTTAGATTAATTTCTACTAGATCTAGTCTTTCTACCAGCACCTTGTTGTTGTTGAGTATTACCTAGTAAATCATCATCCATTCTGTTACCAGAGTTTGATTTAGAACCAAAGCTATCAGATTCACTTTGTTGTGATCTTGAACCAGCAGATTGGGATTGGGAGCCAAATTGGTCATCGTTAGCAGAGTATTGTTGACCAAACTTGTTTGAACCAGAACCAGCTTGTTGTTGTTGTTGACCAGCTCTCATTTGGTTGTTGTTATCATCATATGAAGATGAAGAGTATTGACCAGATTGACCAGATTGTTGTTGTTGACCAGATTGACCAAATTGATCATGACCAGCTTGTTGTTGAGTGTTTTCATCAGATTTACCAGTAAGTTTGTTAAATAAGGCGCCAGACATTGTAATTGTAGTTGATAGTTGATAATTAATTGATAATTAATTGGTAAAATAACATCATCATGGTTTCAGTTCAGTTTTAGGTGAAAATATGAACGTTTAAATAGTTTTCAGACTCATTTTGAACAGAGTAACTTTAGTGAAACCAGTATAAAGCGTAGTAAAGAGGAGTGAGCAGTGAAAGCAAGCATCTGATGAGTTGAAATTCCAGTATTAAGGACTAGAATCTAGTTATTATATTTCCAATACCACGGATACAGTAACTCCTTCCACTTTCCAGTCCGTTAAAGGAACAACGTCACATATCCAGGTATCAACAACGTACGTTATTATTATAGTACTTAATCTTCAATACCGCCTTGAACGTTATTATGCAATTATTATATTTGGTATTTATAAATACGACAACTCATCATCATCCGATCACTTTTAATCTATTAATTAATTATTTGAAAAGTTTTATATATTTTAAAACATTTTTATAACAATCAAATTTTATATAAAAAGATAAGCATCTTCCTTCTTTTTTTTTTACTTTTTTTATTCTTTTTAAATCTTTCTCCGTTTTTTTTTTAAATATTTTAATTTACATTCCTTAAATTATTTAAATTAAATTAAATTTTTAAATTTCATTTCATTAATTCAAAATAAAATCAACTTACTACTACTACAATCAACTTCTTCTTATGATTAGAACTTTTGCACATAGAACTATGACTCCAACAGTTACAGCAAACCCTTCAAATTCTTTACTTATTAATAATAAATTAGATCATACTAATAAAAAAAAAATGATTTTAAATTCTTCTTCAAATTCAAATGAAATTCAAATTAAAGGTATTATATTTGATATGGATGGTACATTAACAAAACCTCAAACTTATATGTTTATTCAAATGAGAGAAGCTTTAGGTATTTTAAATAAACCAATTGATATTTTAAATTATATAGATCATTTAGAAGGTGAAGAAAAAAAATTAGCAAATGATTTAGTTAAAAAAATTGAAGAAGATACAATGTTAAAAATGGAACCTCAATTAGGTTTATATGAATTTTTTAATTATATGAATAATAATCAACCAAATATTAAATGTACAATTTGTACTAGAAATTTAATTAAACCAGTTGAATATTTAATTGAAAATCATTTACCAGGTTTAAAATTAAATGAACCAATATTAACTAGATCTTTTGAACCTGCTAAACCAAGTCCAAAACCTTTACAACATATTGCTAAATGTTGGAATATTGATACTAAAAATCTGATTATGATTGGGGATAGTAGAGATGATATGTTTGCTGGTTTAAGAGCTGGTTGTTCATTAATTTTAATGAAACATAAAGATAATCAACATTTAGTTGATGAAATCCCTCAAATTGATTATGTTGTTGAAAATTATTTACAATTATTAGAAGTTTTACAAAATGGTTTTGAAATTAAAGAAAAAATTGAATTAATTGATAGTAATGTTAAAGATATTGGTTATTATTGTTAAAAAAAACAAAAAACAATTGTACTTTCATTCATTATTTAAAAAAACAAACTTCTTATATATAAAAACAAAATTAAATTAAATTCATACCACATATACTACTACAACTTCACATATTTCACATTTTTTTTATACTTTTTCTTTAGTTCAATTTATATTTCCTATACTTCAAATTTCTTAGCTTTTTTTTAACCTTTTTTTCACTTTATTAAATTAATTGCATTTTTATTATCTTCTTCTTCTTCTTCAGTTCTATTCTATTCTTTTTTTTTTAAAATTTTTTTCACTACAATTATTGTACTGTACTTCGATTAACACGTTTTTTTTTTAATTCTATATCTTATCTTATTTATTTTATTTTATTTATATTGTATCTGTAATATATGTGCTTTTTTTTTTATTAAAAATAAAATTAACGTCTATTATTATGAAATAAAAAATAAATAAAATAATACAAAAAAAAAAGAAATTAATGAATTGTTATATCACCTGTATTTGTAATATATTTAACACCTTTAAATGGCTTAACATTTGTTTTTAATCCTGATAAAACTCTTAATGATTTAACTTTTAAATTACTTGGAACTAACCCTTTATTTGAATAACTAACTTTAATAAATCTAGGTTTAATAATTTGAGATTTTTTATTATTAATAATTAATTCATCATCTTCATTACTATCATCTATTTCATTTTCTTTAATTAATTCTCCTTTTAAAATACATGAAACACCAGTAATTTGTTGTTTATCAAATTCCCAATAATATTTACCATCTTTAAATGTTAAATCTCCATGTGTTAATCTATTTGTTTTTAATATATATAATTCATCATCTTTATCATTATTTGAATTTAATTTTGGTATATAAATTTCAATTTTTAAATTTTCAATAAATTTAACACTTGATGATAATTTAATATTAACTCTAATTTCAAATTCATTTCTTAAATTAGTACTATTATTATATAATCCTGTTATTAAATCAACATCAATTAATCCAATATTATTCCAAATATTATTTGATCCATTATATTTATCTAATAAATTAATTTGATAATCCATTAATCTAAATCGATCATCTGGTGGTATAAATAATAATTTACCTGCATCTTTTAACCATGAATTTAAATCAATACATTTATGTAATGATGGGTATCCTAAATTCCCATTATATGATAATAATAATTCAATTGTTGGTTTACCTGATAATGAACTTTTAAAATCAATTTCTCCATTAATAGTAGCTAATAAAGGTAATTGTCTTTTATGATAATTTGTTTTTGAATAATCTGTATTATAATATGATGATGATATTTTATTATTAAAATTTGTTGATGATGATGAAATTGTTGATGATGGAATAATTAAATTAATTGTTTCTGTTATATCTATAAACATCTCATTCTGTGTATTACTTGGATTAACCTTTCTCCATGGTGTTAAATTACCTGATTTTTCTAATATTGAATTTGTTAAATTATAATTACTATTATTACTATTATTATTATTATTTGATAATTGAGGAGTAGATTGTGAAGAAAATGATGTAGAACGACTATTTTGAGCTATTGTATTGATTGAACTTTGTGCAGTATGTTGAATTTGTTTTGTTGTACTTAAGATCTTTCTAATTATTGAATCATTAGGTAATAATTCTTGTAATTGATTTAAATCTGTAATTAAAGGAATTGATCCATCAACCATTTCTTGTAATATTAACAATAATTTATGTGAATTTGTTTTAATTTTACCAGAATTTAATCTATCAGTACCTAAAAATGCTTTAACTATACTTATAAATTCATTAATAAATTGAAAATATTGTAATGGATTAATATGATTTGAAAACTGAACTTTAGCCTTTTCTGATTTACCAACTTCCTCTTCATCATCATTTTCATCTTCATCTTCATCATCACTGTAAACTTCAAGATAATCTGGAGAAACAGTTCCTAGTATAAGATAAATCAAAGAGCCATGTTTTGACCAAGCTACCTGCCAAGTTGAGTCCAACTGGACGATTGGATCAAGAGTAGCAGCAGTCGACTCATCAAACACAGAAGCCATGCTAGAGGCATCAACAGAGTTATCCAACGCCAATTGTCTTCTCTTGGACTCCAATTGTGAATAAATGTAGGAAACATAGGGAGTTGAAGTATTCAAAATGTACTCAAAGACGGGGACACTGTGCCAAACCAGGGAAAGTTAGTATATCAAGCATCTTGTGCAACCACAGAGACGTAAAACCACATACTCCTTGTCGTCGAAGACGTAAAACGAGTCTATAAAGCCCATTTCCTTGCCGTTGCCCTTTTCCCTTGTTGTGACTTGTTCAAAGTTGTTAAGCGAGAGAAATTTTTTGGATTTTTGTTTTTCTATATAAACAGTGTGTTTTTCCCGTTTTGTTGATCGAGGAATTACTATGAGAGCACAACAAGAACAACAAGAACAACCACAATTCCACCAACAATGTCCAGACTAGAGCGTTTGGTCGTCTTGCTAGAGACTGGGTCCACTAGGTTCATCAGAGACACTGCCGCTGACCAGCTCAGTGACCTTGCTAAGCAACACCCTGAAGAAATCCTCAATTTGTTGTCTAGAGTATACCCTTTTCTTCAAAATAAAAAATGGGAAACAAGAGTTTCTGCTGCTAAAGCTTTTGGTGGTATAGTAGCACATTCTCCAGAGTGGAATCCTAATGATGATGATGATGATGATGATAAGATGGAAATTGATCAAGATGATGATAATGAATATAACAAGATTAAGAAAGAAGAAGATGGAGATGATGCATTAGATATGAAAAAATTACTTGAACAATATTATGATGGTTTGATTTCATTTGATGATTGGTCTTTAACTGAAGTTTTAAATTGTGGAAAGGTACTATTGGCTAGTTCTGGTGCTGAATTTAATCAATTTAACAATAATGATGAAGAAACTAATGGCCATAAAAAATTAAAAACTGCATTCACTGAAAAGTTAGGTTTAGATAGACAGAGGTCAATTAAAACTGAAATACCTGTTAAACAAGAAGAAAAAATTGTTAAAAAAGAAGAAAAAATTGAAAAACCTGCTGCAACTTCACAACAATCTGCTAGAATGAAGGCAATGGCTAAACGTAAAGCGAAATTTGCAAGATCTAATAGTGTAAGAAATAATTCCCCTGTTGATTTATCACAATCATCTGTTAGTAGACAATTAACTCAAGATTCCTCAATTAAAGATGATCCAGAATCAGAATCTTCTTCAAATGGTAAAAATACTCCTAATATTGATATTGATATGACTTCTCAAAGTGATGGTAAATTAGTTGTTGAACATAAAGTGCCTCAAATTTCTCCTATATTACAAGAACATGCTAAATATGCCCGTTTTGTTTGGCAATTTCAAGGGGTATTTGAATTATTAACTAAAGATTTATTTAATGATGTTTGGGAAATACGACATGGTGCTGCTATGGGTTTAAGAGAATTAGTCAAATATCAAGCATATGGTGCTGGTAGAGTTAAAGGTAAATCAAAAGAAGAAAATAATAGAAGAAATGCAAGAACTTTAGAAGATTTATGTGTTAGGTTAATTACATTATTTGCTTTAGATAGATTCGGTGATTATGTTTCTGATACTGTTGTTGCTCCTGTTAGAGAAAATGCTTGTCAAGCTTTTGGTGCTTTATTATTACATTTACCTGATGATACTGTTATAAAAGCTTTCTATGCATTAACTAGTTTGGTTAAACAAGATTTAAATGTATTAGGTATAAAAACTCCTTGTTGGGAAGCTAAGCATGGTGGCATGCTTGGTTTAAGATACTTTGTTAGTATTAAAGAAGATCTGTTTAATAAGCATCCTGAATTATTAGATACTACTATTGAAATGGTTTTATATTCATTAAATGAAAACTCAGATGATGATGTTGAAAGTGTTGCTGCATCAACTTTAATTCCTATTACAGATAAATTAGTTAAATTGAAATTAGATTTGGTTTTACAGATCGTTAAAGTTATTTGGAATGGCTTAACAGATTTAAAAGACGATTTATCAGCATCTATTGGTTCTGTTATGGATTTATTAGCTAAATTATGTTCCAATCAAGATGTTTTAGAAAAAGTTAAAAAATATGCTCTTCAAGATAGTTCATATAGTTTTAAGAATTTGATTCCTAGATTATATCCATTTTTAAGACATTCAATCACATCTGTTAGAAAATCTGTTTTAAGAACTTTACAAGCATTTTTAAATATTCAAGATGATATGGTTAAAGATTGGATTGATGGTAAAGCTTGTAGATTAATTTTTCAAAATTTATTAGTTGAACAAAATCCTGAAGTTTTAAAATTATCAATGGAAGTTTATGAATCTTTAATAAATCAAATTTCAAAAGGTAAATTTGGATTAATGGATAATATTTTTGAAAAACATGTTACTCCTTTACTTTCATTACTAATGACTCCAATTGGTGTTGCAAGATTTAATTATTCAATGAATACTAATTGTATATTACGTCCAAGTGGTCTTACTTTAACAGCTGAGGATCTTCCAATAACGGGCTTTAGCGTTGATGAAGTTAGCAAATCTAAAAAGAGAAAATCAGTTGAACCTACTTCAGATAATAAACCTCATAATAATAAAATTGGAATTCCTGATTCAGAATATGATATGAAAGTTAACATTGATGCTCCAGTTATCAATGGTGATGTTACATTGGTTGGATTTGAAGTTTTTGTTAAAACTAGATTAACAGCTGCATCTGCATTAGGTAAAACTTTTGCTATATTTTCTGATAGTTCTAAATTATTGCATGTTTTTAATAAATTATTAAGATATCTAAAAGATTCTCATTCTACTCCAAGATTATTTGCTTCAGTTACTCTTGATGAATATATTAGACAAATTAAAAAATTGAATAAACCAATTAGCCAAGATGTTATTGACCTATTCATGCCTTTATTAACTCAGTCATTATCATCGCCTGATTCATTACCTTCTTTCCGTGAACTTGTTCCAACTTTAAAAGGTTTAAGAACTCAGTGTTTACAATTATTTCAAGTTTTCAGAGAACAAGGTAAAGTTTCAGGTTCTAAGATACCAACTTTAGCTGTTTTAGTTCAAGGTGAAAAAGATGCTGGTCCAGATGCTTTTTGTATTGAAACAGCTGAAAAAGTTGTGAATGAATATTTTGAAAAATTATTAAAAGGCATGTCTCCAATTTATAAAATGACTGCATTACATTCTTTACAAGATGCTAAACATAGAATTGTTATGGGTATTTCTGAAGCTAAAACAACAATAACATCTAGATCTACTGCTATTTTATCATCTTATGCTTCTTGTTCTGTTAATTTGTGTGGTCTACCAAAGAAATTGAATCCTGTCATTAGAGCTTTAATGGATAGTATTAAAAATGAAGAATCTCCATCACTTCAAAGAAGAACAGCAGAAGGTATTGCTGAATTAATTCTACAGTTGAATAATAATGGAAAATCTGGTGCTGCAAATAAAGTTATTAAGAATTTATGTGGATTTTTATGTGTTGATACTTCTGAAGTTCCTGAATTTATCCCAAATAAAGATTTCAAAGAAATTGTTTTATCATTAAGAAAAGAAGAGCCAGTTACCGACCCTGCTGAACTTGCTGCTGCTGAAAGGGAAGTTTATTTAGCTAAAATTAAAAGAAGAGGTGCTAAAATGTGTCTTGAAAGACTGGTAAATGAATATAAATCTGAGTTATTTGAAAAACTTCCAAAGGTTAAAGAATTTATGCTTAACTCATTAGATGCATTTAATAATTCAGAAATTGATCAAATCGATGATACTGCTGGTCAAGCTGCTATTGATTCATTAGAATTAATTAGATCATTGTTTTACCAGTTGGATGTTTCGTTACGTGACGAAATTTTAAAGAAATTACCTATTTTAGTTACTGGTTTAAAATCAAATTATTCAGTTTTCCGTTATTCAGCTTCCAAGTGTTTTTCAACTGTATGTTCAATTGTTCCAACCATTGGATTTCAAGTTTTAGTTAAAGATATTTTACCAATGCTGAATAATGCATTAAACTTGAAAGAAAGACAAGGTGCTATTGAATGTGTTTATCATTTATGTAATGTTATGGGTTCTGATGTTTTACCTTATGTTGTTTTCTTAATTGTTCCAGTTTTAGGTCGTATGAGTGATGCCAATAATGATGTTCGTGTTTTAGCTACCACTACTTTTGCATCTATTATTAAGTTAGTTCCATTAGAAGCTGGTATTCCTGATCCTGTTGATATGCCTACTGAATTATTAGAAGGTAGAGATAGAGAAAGAGATTTCATTCAACAAATGATGGATCCAACTAAAATTAAGCCATTTGAACTACCTGTTGCTATTAAAGCAACTTTAAGAAAATATCAACAAGAAGGTATTAATTGGTTATATTTCTTGAATAAATATCATTTACATGGTATTCTATGTGATGATATGGGATTGGGTAAAACTTTACAAACTATTTGTATTGTTGCAAGTGATCATCATTTAAGAGCTGAAGAATTTGCTAAAAGTAGTTCAATTGAAAGTAGAAAATTACCATCTTTAATTATTTGTCCACCTTCATTAACTGGTCATTGGGAACAAGAGTTTGATCAATATTCTCCATTTATGAAAGTTTTAGTTTATGCAGGTTCACCATCTATTAGATCTGGTTTAAGATCACAATTAAATCAAGTTGACATTGTTGTTACTTCTTATGATGTTGTTCGTAATGATTTACAATATATTTCTTCGGTTGATTATAATTACTGTGTTTTAGATGAGGGTCATATTATTAAGAATGCTAGTACTAAATTAACTAAAGCTGTTAAACAAGTGAATGCCGAACATAGATTGATTTTATCAGGTACACCAATTCAAAATAATGTTTTAGAACTTTGGTCCTTATTTGATTTCTTAATGCCTGGATTCTTAGGTACAGAAAAACAATTCCATGATAAATTTGCCAAACCAATTGCATTATCTAGAACTAATAAAGGTGATAAAGAACAAGAAGCTGGTGCTTTAGCTTTAGAATCATTACATAAACAAGTTTTACCATTCATGTTACGTAGATTAAAAGAAGATGTTTTATCAGACTTACCACCAAAGATTATTCAAGATTATTATTGTGAATTATCTAACTTGCAAAAGCAACTGTATAGAGATTTTATTCATAAACAGAAGGCAACCATACAAAGTGATTTACAAAGTAATGAAAAACAAGGTAAACAACATATCTTCCAAGTTTTACAATATATGAGAAAATTATGTAATCATCCATCATTAGTTTTAACTCGTGATCATCCTCAATATCAAGAAGCTATGAAAATGTTACAAGATTCTAAGATGGATATTAAAGATATTCAACATTCACCTAAATTGATGTCATTAAAGAATTTATTATTAGAATGTGGTATTGGATCAACTTCATCATCTAATGAAAATGTTATTGCACAACACCGTGCATTAATATTTTGTCAAATGAAAGATATGTTAGATATTGTTGAAAATGATTTATTAAAGAAAAATATGCCAAGTGTTAGTTATATGAGATTAGATGGATCTACTGAACCAAGATTTAGACAAGATGTTGTTAGGAAATTTAATGGAGATCCTTCAATTGATGTTTTATTATTAACAACTAAAGTTGGTGGTTTAGGATTGAATTTAACTGGAGCTGATACAGTTATATTTGTTGAACATGATTGGAATCCAATGAATGATTTACAAGCTATGGATAGAGCACATAGATTAGGTCAAAAGAAAGTTGTTAATGTTTATAGATTAATTACAAAGGATACATTAGAAGAAAAGATTATGGGTTTACAAAAATTCAAGATGAATATTGCTTCAACAATTATTAATCAACAAAATTCAGGATTAGCTTCAATGGATACCAATCAATTATTAGATTTATTTGATGATGATAATAAAGTTATTGAAGTTGAAAGAAATGATAACAATGGAGTTGATAAAGGTAAGAAGGATAATAAGAGGGTTAATAATGAGAGATTAAATGAATTAGGAGATGTTGTTCCTAATGATACTGGATTAACTGGTGTTGCTGGTAGTGCAGTTAATGAATTATCTGAACTTTGGGATGAATCACAATATGAAGAAGAGTATAACTTGGATACATTTATTAAGACTCTACGTTAAGATTCAGTTAATTGGATATAGTATGATTAATAATAAATAAATAAAAAAAATGAAAAAACTGTATATTAGTCGTTTTAAATTTGCTTTTCCTGTGTTTTTTTGTTTTGTTTCTTTCTATAATTTATTTTATATTTTTGGTTTTATATATGTTTGCTTTTATATATGTTTGATTATGCTTAATGTACACAAGGTTATAATTAATGAATCAATTTAATGATAGCCAATCAAATTAAATAAATCATTATAGATTCCTAGTATTAGTAATAAAGGCTTGTACGCAATTCAGAAGATAACATTGGCTGGAGTAATTTGCTCAAAATACATGAACCTTTAATAAGGGCCTTTATATATTGATCGAGAGGACCCTTAATTTCCTTAAAGAAAAGGTGTGCGGCTCGCCTTATTTGCTCGTTTCTATTGTGGTGAAAGAATTCAACAGTACGTAAACCAGAGTTAATGCTTAATGCCAGATATTTAAACAACTGTATTCCCACTTCACCCAAGATTCAGCATGGTTATCTTACTGCTATCAAAACTCATATCAAAATGAGGTTAATACAGATATTATTGTTTTCTCTTTCAATTTGGTGTTCATTTGTTTCTTCTTTAACTATTTATGATTCACATCTTGCTTCTTCATGTATTTATTTCTTTAGAAAGAAAAGTTGGGATTGTATGAGTGTTGGTGGTCATATGTCAACTAGTACTTGGTCTTGTCAGTGTAATAATATCGAATGGTTAGGTTCAATAACTAACTGTATTTATGATTATTCAAATTCAACAGATGAATTGATTCATGGTTATCATCATATAGTTGGTAGATGTAACCTTAGAGCTTCAACTGATTATACTGTTTCTGATATGGAAAATTATCAAGAAAATGCTACTTCTTATCTCGTCAATGCTAATGAATTTGCTACAGGTGTTAATGTTACTACACCAGTTTATATTGATTCAAATACTTTCCATACATGGTGGCAAACATTTAGAGATTATAATTATTGGATTAGTATGTGTGAAAGATTAGGTTGGGCTTGTGCTGGATTTTGGATTGCAATTATTGGTATTTCTGGTATTTATAATTATTTTGGTTATAAATTTATTCCTTATCAAACTAGACAAAAATTTAATAAATCAATTACTTATAAATCAGATTTTTGGTTTCTTGGTTTTAATAGATTAGAAGTTTTCATTTGTTTTTGGTTCTTTGTTTTAATTGTTTTATGTTGTTGTATTGGTTATGATTTAGAATTAAATGCTTATTTATCAACAAGTTATTTCTTAACTATTGATTGTATTAGTTTTAGAACTGATATTATTGCTTTTTCATTAATGCCTGTCATGTATTTAATGGGTATTAGAAATAATCCATTTCAATATTTTGGTTGGTGGTCTCATAAAACTATGTTAAATTATCATAAATTTGTTGCTATCATTTTTGCTATTTTAGCTTTAATTCATTCTGTTATTTGGACTCATTATGCTATTACTCCTGATGGAGGTGGATATGCTGTTTGGGCTGCAGATGCATATTGGTATTGGGGTATTATTGGTTCAATTACAATTGGTTTAATGCTTTTATTTGCTTTTCAAATCTTTAGAAATTTATGTTATGAACTTTTCTTATTCTTACATAATGCATTTTCTATTTTATTTGTTGCTGCAATGTGGAAACATTGTGAAACTTTAGGATGGATGGGTTGGGTTTATTCAATGGTTGCCATATTAGTCTTTGATAGATTTTGTAGAATTATTAGAATTACTCAAAATGGTTTTATTAATACTGCTAAATTTGAAAAATTTGGTAATGATATGATTAAATTAGAATTTAATGAACCTATTGGTTTAGGTTTTTATCCTGGTTCATATGTTTATTTAAATTTCTTAACTCCAATTTATTTTTGTTGGCAATCTCATCCATTTTCATTAGTTAGATCAGTTAAATCAAATAATGGTTTGGTTTTATATTTAAAATGTAAGAAAGGTATAACTAGAAAACTTGCTAAATTAAATAATAATGATTCTATTAAAGTTTTAATTGATGGTCCTTATGGTAAATTACCAATTCAAACTAAAAATGATGATGGATTTGATAAAATTATTGGTATTGGTGGTGGATTAGGTATTACATCTGTATTATCTTTTTTCAATCATAGAATAAATCAAGGTATAAATGTTTCAAATTATAAATTAAATTGGTTAATTAATGATATGAAACAAATTGATTTATTTGAAGATAATTTAATATGGTTATCTAAATATGGTATGGATGTTGTTATTTATTATACAAGATATCAAGAAAAAGAGATTAAAAATAATAATGAGAAAATAGATAGTATTTCAACTGATTTTAGTCATGAGCATCATAAAGGTTTAAATATTATTTATGGTAAACCAACAATGGATGAACTATTACCTAAAGAAAATAATTTAAAAAGAAGAATATATAGTTGTACATCAACTGGTTTAACTAAATTGATAAGTAATCAATTAAGTGATTTAGATGAATTAGTTAATGAAAATCATGAGTGGTAGGTCAGGTAATTTTTAATTCTTTTTTGTATTTAATTTATTTTATTTTATTTATTTCTATTTATTTACAGTATTACTGTTTTTTTATACACTATTTTAATTTATTTGAAAAGTTATGTTAAAATATAACAGATCTCAGTAGTTAACTGCCGAGAAACCCTTATTTAAAGTTATTTTCGACTTTAAAGCCGAACAACCGACACAATTCGCACCGTTCTCGAACCCGCGACCCCAGCTGCCACCGCTAACAAACTGAGCGCTTTGTATGGTAATCAGAAATACAACAGAGAGTGTGCCGCCGAAAACTAACCAAAATACCTAGATATTAAAAGAGTGTAAATATGTGAATCTTCTTCTTCTTTATAACACACCACTTTATGAGAATTTAAATTTGTTGTTAATAGCAATCGGTACAATTTGTACAAACCAGCCATTTCTAAAAACCAGCCACCCTTACTTCTTAATTCTCCTCCTTTCAATTCACAATTTTTGCACGTAAAATTAAGGTATATAAAAATTTAACAAAAAAAATGTCTTTATCATTGCTTTAACTCTATATATTTGAAATATAAGTAAAATTTAAAGGAGTTCTAGGAACGGTTTTAAGACTTTAGAAAATTCTAGCAACTTTGTGAAAAAAAAAAGGATTCGATCTATCACAATACGCGCGCGCTATCTTAGCTTGCGCTATCTTAGCATCCGCAAGCTAGCAAGCAATAAATTAATTTTGAAACAATATCGAAACAACCTTAAACAATCTAAAGAATAAATTAAACAATAAGAATTTCATTTCGGTCGATTGAAACCCAAAAACAATGACCTTTCAAGCAGGGTAACTGAAGAAAAAAATCACTATAAAAGCCAGACCATTTCCCACTTTTTCAAAAACTTTTTCTTCTCACCCTTCTTCTTCTTTTCATCCCTTATTACACCACCTCACTGAGGAACATTCCTTCACCTCTTATTACTCTCTAGCTATGAACTCTACTTATTATAAATATCTCCAAAGTTCGGTGAATGCTTTTAAGAAAGCCAAATCCACAAACTCCTGCTCCTGCTCCTGTTCCTGTTCCTGTTCCTGTTCCTGCTCTCACTTACCAGTTTTAAGCCCTCCTCTTTGTAGACTTAAGTTTACAAGCGAAGCCTATCTTGCAATTTGCAAATCTATTTCTAAAGAAAAATTTGAAAAAGTTAACTTATATCATCTTCCTATTTTCAAATCTTGGTTATATGATATTTTAAAAGATCAAATTACTTTTAAAAGTTTACATTTTGAAGAAGATAATAAAAATTATTGTGATGGTAGAATTAGTTCAATTGAAAAACTTTTAAACGTTGGTACATTTATCCCAAGAGATGATGATGATCCTATTGAATATGAAAGATCTACTGGTTTTCTAAATACTATAATCAAACTTGCTATCCAAACTTACTTTGTTATTCCTGATTCATTACAAAGACAATTCTCTTCAATGCAAGGTTTTGAAATGCTGGCTTATTTAAATTCAAATTTCCTTTGCTTATCTACAAGACAATTTTTGATCTTATTTCGTGAATGCAAGGATAATTTAGGTACTTATTCTGACAAACTTTCAAATACTTTAACTATTCTTGGTTTACATAGTCCACAATTTAAGTCTGTTATTAATTTTTTGATTCTTGCTAATGTTGAACAAGGTATATTTGATGAATTTGATTCCAACTATTTTAAAAATGAAAATGAAAATGAAGCTTTTAATTATAAAAAATTCTCTAAATTAAGTCTCAGTCATCTTTTGGATGCTAAATCTAAAGAAGAACCAGAGTGTTCTCCATTTGATGAATATATTGTGCAATCTAGAACTGAAACTTTGAATTTATCTGATGATTCATTAGAATCAATGGAAGATATTGATGCTACTGTCCCTATTCAAAACACAGCTGAATTTTCTGCAGAAAGTCCTGTTTATGATGAATTATTAACTGAAGATATTGATGATATTGAAGGTATTGATGATATTGATGATATTGTTCCTATTCAAAACTCACCTGAAAGTCCTATTTATGTTGACGATATTGCTACCTGCACAGAAACATCAGAAAAATTATTTGTGGATGATGATTATGAAGAAATCTCATCTGAAGTTGAAATTTTGGAACCTGTTCCATCTGAGATTAATTGCACAACACCTCCTTCTTCACCTAAATTATCACCAGTCTCTCCTTACTCTTCTGAACAGAATGATTTTGCTATTCTTCATCGTCCTTCAACACCACCACGTTTCAATTCACCACTACATTCTCCTCCTCCTTCTCCTATTCCTTATCCTACTGCAACATTTTCTTCTCTAAAGAGACAAAGAACATCAGAGGATATTTTACCTTCTCCTTCTAAAAAGAACAAGACTTCCACTGAAGTTAATATCCATGTTGAAGAATTATTTATGGTTCGTGGTTACCGTGTTATGTTCATTTTTGAACCTAGAAGTTGCTATATTAGATGTGTTACCACCAAAAAAACTACTGCTAATTATGAACATGACCTTTGTGAAAACATTGAAAAATTTATGAAGGTTTTAACTAATGCAGGAAAGCATGTTGGGTGTTTAGTTAGTTGCCATTATTCTAATTCTAGATCATTGAAAAATCTTCTTGAAGAGAGAGATATTAATTTTGTGAAAACCAAAACTAGAGACCATGATTTATTTCAGAGAATGAAATCACTTAGAGACATCACTGCTAAATTGATGAAAGAATCAAATATTCCATCTAAATTTTGGCGCCGTACTTTATTACACGTAGTTAGTTGTTACAATAGATCTCGTGAAAATGGTGCTTCTGTTTTAAGATGTGTTTCTTTCAATGGTGATTTATCTACCAAAGTTCCTAAACAAATTGAATATGGTTGTGATGTTTCTTCAAATCATATAACTTCAAACCGTGGTACATTCTTAGGTTATACTAATTCTTCAAACTCTTATGCTATACTTGATCGTTTATCAGATAAAGTTCATTATCTCAAAGATGATCAATTTCAAATCCATCCAGGTAACTTCTTTTATAAAACTCTTCCAGAACAAAAATATGGAAAAGATTTTCATTTGTTTAGCAAATGCTGAGACTGGTTCTCAATATTTGTTTTTAATTTTTCCCTTGCTTTTTTCTCTTTTTTCAGTTCTAGTTCGTCGTCTTTAATTTATAGTTTTAATTTTAAATATATTAATTGTCCTAATAAGTTGTAATAAATTGTCTAAATAAATCACTTACGTACAGCTAGTAATTCATAATTTGTAGTATGTCGGCGCTATCTCCCAATTCGGCAACGGTGCGCTCCGCCGTCGTGCGCGACACAAAGATAAAGATAAAGACTCTTAATTAAGAGGACTCCACAACAATTAATTAATTGATTAAGTAAATGATTTAGAGAATTGTATGAAATGAAATGAATTGAATCAATTGGTAACTTAATAAAAGAAATAGTTCAAATAAATTACAATCATGTTCACGACATTTGATTCACTCAAGAATCTTAAAGTAGTAGATGAAAAACATCTACCTTTATCATCAAAAGAAGATGATCAAACAATTAAAACAACATTAACTGATTTCCAAGAGATGTTTGTTGATGAAAAGCCAAGGTTAGGTACCATTCAAACAAGATCAAGGTTTGGTTGTGAAGAATGTAGAAGAAGAAAGAAACGTTGTTCATTAACTAAACCAACTTGTCTTGTTTGTTCAAAAGCTGGTATTACTTGTGTTTGGAGAAAACCTGGTACTGAAAGAAAGAATAAAAAAAGAAAGGCAAATACATCAATTGTTAATTCTGCTAGAAAAAATAAATCTCAAAAGATCAATAAAGATGATAATAATAATAATTCTAATGATCAGAATATTATTGAAGAAATAGATAATAATAATCCATTAATTTCACAATCCAATACTTTTACTTTTAATATATCTCAAGAAAATCAATTAATTAAAATTCCTTCAACAACTTCTATTACTTCATTAACAAATTGGTCTCCTTCTCAATTATTATTAACACCAACTCAATTAGTATTATCACCCAAGGAAAATAATAATACAATGTTTTATGAATTAAAAGAATTATTAAATAATGATAATGATAATGATAATAATGAAGATGAACAAAATGATTTACCTATAACTATAAATCAATCATCAATTGAATTTAATGAATTAGAAGTAGGATCATCAAAATTTTTATTATCATCATTAAAAAGTTTTAATAATATTAATAATAATAATAATATTGAATCATCATTACCTAAACTATCAATTAATTTATCACCATCATTAAATGTTTTATCAAGTTTAAATGAAAATGAAATCAATTGTTTAGATTATTATAGATATTATGTTGCAAAAACAGTTACAATTTTACCTGAAGAATCTAATTATTTATTTAGTTTTTATTTACCATTAGCAGAATCAAATAAATCTATATTATATGCATTAATTACATGGGCAAGTATGTTTTCAACAGATAAACAAAATAAGTATAATTTAAATGAAAATAATATTATCAAATGTATTAAAAATTGGGAATATAAATTAAATAAAGGTTTAATTAATGATGAAATTGAAAAATTATCATTACTTTCATTTTATACTATATTATGTGCAGCAGAAATTTGTGCTGGAGATGTTAAAGATTGGTATAAATATTTTAAAAAATTATATAAAGCAATTAAATTACAATTAAAAGATTTAAATTTAGTTGAATTTTTAAATAAAAATTTTATTAAAAATTCAAAAGAAGCACAATGGTTAATTTCTAATTTTTTTTATCATGATGTTTTAAGTTCATCATGTTATAAACAAGGTACATTATTTAAATTGGATGAATATTTTAAAGTTTTAGATATTGTTTATAAATCAGAAGAAGAGGAAGAAGAAATTGAACAGAATAAAAATTCCAAAATGATTAGAATTGTTGATTCAGGATTTGTTACATGTCCATTACAAGGATGTGTTAGACCAATGTATATATTAATTGGAGAAATAACGAATTCATTTGTTGAATTAAAAGAATTAAAAAAACAATTAGATGAATTAAATGAATTAAATGAAGAAGAAATATATTTAATTAAAAATTTTGAATATTTAAATAAAATTGATGAATATTTTAAAGATATTGATTCAAAAATAATGAATACATCACCACATACACCATCCTTATGTTGTTTAAAGACAGATAAAGAATTAGAAATACATTTAACATTATTTGAAGCATATAGAATATCATCATCAATTTATTTAAGAAATTTAATTAGAGATATGCCACCATCATTACCAGAAATTCAATTATTATTAATTGAATTAAGTAAATGTTTAGATATAATATTAGGATCAGAAGTTGAGACATCATTATGTTTTCCATTATTAATTTGTGGATTATCATCAGTTTCAAAAATTGATAGAAATAAAATTAAAAAATCATTATTTAAAATGTCAAATGCATTTCCAGTTAAAACATTTGCAAGAATTTTAGAAATTATTGAAAGATCATGGGAATTAAATAAAGATGGTATGAAATGTATTTATTGGTTTGATATAACTAGGGAATTTGGATGGGATTTATGTTTAGCTTAATAGGATTTATTTTCATTTTTATATATTTACTTTAAGTTAATTTAAACGTTTTTCAAAAGCCGAAAAGTAGCAAGAAAGACGAATTAGGAAAGAGGTGAACTGTTTCTGAAAACGAGGGCAACCGCAGTAAACAGCGTGGCTGTCTCAAAACCGCGTCAGCAACAACAACTACAATTTTAGTAAATTAAATTAAACTAACAGTTAAACAGTTAAACAGTCAGTAATATCAGTAATAAATCCATTTGGAATTTTGGACTTGTTAGAACTTAGAAAACGTGTTAAGTTGTTATAAGTTGTTAACGTTATCATATTAATTAAAGGAAAAAAAAAGTTCAATAACTTCAATTACCTATCTACGTAGTTAGCAAATAGTACGACCGTACGGGTGAAAGAAAGAAATACCTTGATTAAACAATTTAATTATAATTTATTTAATTAACAATTATTTATTGAAACAGCTTTTAATTTTATTTTTATTATATATAGGGATTCGATCATTACTACTCGTAAATTGAATTTCTTCTTCTGATCAATTTATTTATTTATAACGTACGTACGTACTTCTTTAATTGTAGGAATCCAGAATTCTTATATAGCACTGATAGCAGCCAGCGAACAGGGCACGTAACCACACACAGATCGTCCTAATCCGGCCCAATATGTCCGAATCAAGCCGGCGCCCCTTGATTAATTATTTGATTTTTCCTTAATTTTAGGCTTAATTTCTGCTATTATATATATATATAATTTACTATATATTAATTTGAGATCTCGCGACAGATCAAGCTGAATTTCTTTTTCCCGATCGATCTGCGGGTGTGACGTCTGCCGTCGACAGCCGACGCTTGTCGATAATCTGTCCAGCTGGCCGGCCCGGCGGCGCCGTGGGCTTGTTGAGTCGTCGACCAGATGCGCGACTCACAACAGTCGGCCGGATATTGCTAAAAAAAGAAATATTAAAGTTATAATTAGGCTGTGAACCATTCGAACCATTCGCCGGAATAAACGACCGCGACCGGGACCGCCCGCCGCGCGCACCCAGCGGTCCCAGCGCGTGCCGCCGTCGCGCCGTCCCACGACGCACAATGCAGCTTAGCTGGGTTAGCCCTGCGGCGCTCTGCGGCGTGCGTGCCAAGACTTTTAATGCAAACAAATCGATCAACAATTTTAAACAGATTATTCCAATTCTCCCAATTCCACTTACCTCCACGTCCTCAATTTCCCCAGCTGAAGGCAACACTCTTCTTCTTCCTCTCCCTGCTCCCCTGCTTACCAACACCCCCCCACTGCTTCAGCACACACTCTCCCTGAAGTGATCTCTCAGAGTTACCACTGTTTACTTCTTCTCCCCCCAGCTTTTTTGCAAAACTGCCAAAACAACACTATAAAAAGTTTTAGCCCTTTTTCTCCCATCTTATTGGCTCTCTCCCCCCTTTTATTCTTGCTTATATCAACTCAACTCACACCCTTTCCTCCCGTCCTTCCACATCCTCTATTATTCACATTCTTATGAATCAACAACAACTTTTAACTCAACAGATGAACGGATCTCGTGTCCCTTCTCAAATTTCTCAAGCTCAAGCTGCTCAAGCTCAAGCGGTTCAACAACAACAACAACAAGTCGCTGCTGCTCAAGCTGCTCAAGCTGCTCAACAACAACAACAACAACAACAACAACAAGTTCAACAACAACAAGCTCAGGCTCAATCTCAACAACAACAAGGTGGACTTGATTCATTAGAAGCTAGATTCGCTCAAGAAAATGCTGAAACTTGGATTGCTATTGGTTCTTGTGCTGATACAATTGGTCAAGTTGAAAAAGCTGTTGAAGCTTTCTCAACAGCTTTAAGATATACTCCTAACAATCCTAAAGCTTTAACTCAATTAGCTAATGTTTATAGAACTAGAGATGCTTTTCCTGAAGCTGCTGATTTATATAGAAGAGCTTTATCTTTAGATCAAAATAATGGTGAAACTTGGGGTTTATTAGGTCATTGTTATTTAATGTTGGAAGATTTACAATCTGCTTATACTGCTTATCAGCAAGCTTTATTAAATTTACAAAACTTATCTGTTCCTAAATTATGGCATGGTATTGGTATCTTATATGATAGATATGGTTCTTTAGAATATGCTGAAGAAGCTTTTGTTAGAGTTTTAGAAATGGATCCTCAATTTGATAAAGCTAATGAAATTTATTTTAGATTAGGTATCATATATAAATTACAAGGTAAATTATCAAAAGCTTTAGAATGTTTTAAATATATTTTATCAATGCCTCCTGCTCCTTTAACTCATACTGATGTTTGGTTTCAAATTGGTTCTGTTTTAGAACAAAATAGAGATTATAATGGTGCTAAAGATGCTTATGAACGTGTTTTACAAAGTAATCCAAGTCATTCAAAAGTTTTACAACAATTAGGTTGTTTATATTCTCAACCTGAAGCTCCTTTTTATGATTTAGATATTGCAATGCAATTATTAAGACAATCAATCGATTTAAATACAACTGATGCTCATTCTTGGTATTATTTAGGTAGAGTTTATATGGCTAAACAAGATTATCCAAATGCTTATGAAGCTTTTCAACGTGCTGTTAATATTGATTCAAGAAATCCAACTTTTTGGTGTTCAATTGGTGTCTTGTATTATAAAATTAGTCAATATAAAGATGCTTTAGATGCTTATACTAGAGCAATTAGATTAAATCCTTATCTTTCTGAAGTTTGGTATGATTTAGGTACTTTATATGAAACTTGTAATAATCAAATTGGTGATGCTTTAGATGCATATCAAAGAGCTGCTGCTTTAGATCCAAGTAATCCTCATATTCAAGAAAGATTAATGCAATTAACTAAATATCAAAAAGAAGGTGGTGCTCCTCCTCCTCCTCCTCAATCTCATCATCAAATATCAATGCCATCACAACAAATGGTTCAACAACAACAACAACAAGCTCAACAACAAGCTCAACAACAACAATCTGGTCCAGCTCCAGCTCCATTACAACTTGGTTCTGGTCAACAATTACCTTTAGCTCCATCTCAAGTTCCTCCACCACCTCAACAACAACAACAATTACAACAACAAGCTCAAATGGGTATGCAATCTCACGTACAAAGTTTACAACATCAACAAACTCCTATTATGAATTCTCCTCATTTAAATAATCAACAAATTCATCAACAACAACTTCAACAACAAGCTGAATTAAATAATCAATATGCTAGAGCATCTCCTCAAGTTGCAGTTGCTCAAACAAATATTCCTCCTCAACAATCTGCTAATCAATCTCAACATGTTGCAAATATTCTGAATCCACAACCCCCACAACAATACCCTATGTTAGCCCCACAACAACAGGCTCAACCTTTATCACAATATCGTGAAGTTCAACCACTTCCACCACCACCACCACCGCAACAACAACAACCAATTCAACAAGTTCCTCAACCTCAACCTCAACCTCAACCTACTCCTGCTCAACAACCTTCTTCACAACCATCTATCTTAAATACCACATCTGTTTCCCCAACTCAACCAAGAAAATCTGCTTCACCTGTTTCTAATAATGTTACTACTTCAATTTCTGCACCTTCTCGTACACAATCTCATACTCAAGCAGATTTAGATAGAATTAATGGAGTTAAAAGATCATTTGAGCCTGAAACTAAGAAAAAGAATAAATCAGAATCATCTAATGGTTCATTATCTCCAAAGAGACAAAGAATAAATTCTCAACCACCTAATTCTATTCCAACTGGTCCTTCATCTACAAATTCTATTAATAATCTGATTTCACCAAGATCAAATGGTTCAAGACAACATTCACATTCTCCTATTGTTGAAAAATCAATTACACCAACAGCACCTTCACAGGTGACAAATAATAATAATAACAACAATCATAATCATAATAATAGTAATAATAATAACAATGTTGAAAAGAAACATAAGAGAGGAAGTTCAACTGATAAGAAGAAAATAGATGGTGAAATAACCATAACTTCTTCTACTGTTACACCTACTACAGTTAAGAATGAAAAACCTATTACCACACCTCAATCTACAATTGGTTTAAAGCCATTAGATGCTGAAGAAGTTGCTGAATTAAAGAAACAAGATGAATTAGAAGATAAAGAACCTTTAAAAAAAGTTATTGTTAAGAATGCAGAAGATAATAGTAAAAAAGAAGGACCAGTTAGAACAATTGATGAAGATGAAAATTATGATGATGAATAAATTATTTGTTGAATTGAAACTTAATTGTATTTTTGTTTTTGTTTTGTATTTTTTTTTTTATTTACTGCTTTTGAATTATTAATTTTTATGTAGTTTACTATTTTTGTTTTGTTTATTTTTATCAACTTTTATTTTTATCATAGTATTTTTGTTTGTTGTTGTTTACTTTTTTTTTGTTTATAATTCTTTTATTTTATTTTATTCTTTTGTCTTTTGTTTTTATAAGTACCTTTAGTTATATTTGTATATTGTTTGATGATATCTCTCTATCTTTCATTTTTTTCTATTATTTTTTTTGTTCTTAAAAAGTATTTTTAATTTTTAATTCTATTTGTTTATTATTTTAATTGTAATATGAAATGAAATGAAATAATTTTTTTTTTATTAATTAGCAAAAAATTAAAAATAATATAAAAGTATAAAAGAAATACATAACAATAATAACAATAATAACAATAATAACAACACAATGAATATATTAGACTATTTAATCAATCAACAACAATATCATCAAGAAATTTTTTTAAATCATTTAATAAATTTAATTTAACATCATCAGGAACCATAATTAAACCTTTATTAATTAAATCATCAAATATTTTTAAAGATTTTAAATCTTTTTCATCATTATAATTATTAATTAAATTTTCATTAATTAAATTTTTAAAATTATTTTGCCAACCAGAATTAATTAATTGAATTTTTAATTTATTAAAATATTGTTGATATAAACCAGAATTTATTAATTCTTGTTGAATTTTCGATCTTAGTTCGTTTGTTGACAGTTGCTCGTTTTCTGAATTAGTCATTATTAGTTGTATGAAGTAGTGTTGTTGTGTATTTGTATTAGTTGTTGTTGTTGTTGTTGTTTTAAAGTAGTTTGTGATAAAATTGTTTTGATTATTATTCGCTCCACAAAAATCATTAATTTAGTTCAACAATTAACACTGTTTTCAGTGTTTTTTTTATGTTCAACAAGACACTCAAAACATCGTTTCTCAAGGCAATGTCATCCACTATCAAGCTATCACCAAGCACAACAAAGGCCAAGTTAGTTAAGGTTGAACCATTAACTAATTCAGAATCCCGTTTTATTAATTTAGAAAAATTAAAATATGAAGGACCAGATGGTAAATTAAGAGATTGGGAAATGTCAAGTCGTAAAACAAGACCAAAAGGTGGGAATTTAGATGGAGTTGGTATATTATGTATTACTAAACAAGAACCAAGACAAATTATATTACAAAAACAATTTAGACCACCAGTTGATGGAATTTGTATTGAAATGCCAGCAGGATTAATTGATCCAAATGAAACAATTGCACAATGTGCATTAAGAGAATTAAAAGAAGAGACAGGATTAGTTGGTGAAGTTATTAATGAATCAATACCAGTTTTTAATGATCCAGGATTTTGTAATACAAATACAGTTATTGTTACAGTTGAAATTGATTTAAATAAAGTTGAAAATTTAAATCCAGTTACAGAATTAGAAGAGAATGAATTTATTGAAACTTTTCATGTTCCATTAAATGAATTTTCTGAAAAATTAGAAGAATTATATAAAGAAGGATATCATATTGATGCTAGGGTTCATAATGTTGCTGAAGGGTTAAGATTAGTTAAGCAATTGAAGTTATAAATTTATAATTAATTTATTATAATTAATTTATGGGTATTAGTAAATAAAATAAATAAAATAAATAAAATAAATAAAATAAATAAAATAAATAAAATAAATAAAATAAATAAAATAAATAAAATAAATAAAATAAATAAAAATAAAAAAAAAAAAAAAAAAAAAAAAAAAAAAAAAAAAAAAAAAAAAAAAAAAAAAGTACAACAAAAGTTCTGTCGTGGTTTTAAGCGCGGTGTTTTCTCCTACTAATTTACTTAGTAAGTTCAGCACAATGAACCTCTTGATAAATACACAAATGGGTCTGTTTTCGGCTGTAATTAGAGGAAATAGAGGTTGTGGTGTTTATAAAGGGTCTCTCTGGTATTCTACAGTATCAACCACTGCTACACGTCCACACAGCACCAGAAACGTGTCTCTTTCTCTGCCAGAGTCGAAATTGAAAATTTTGCACGAGTCAATTACAAAAGAACAATTAAACAATTAAACAATGGAATCACAGATTACTGCAAAAGTGTGAAAAGTTTTCCTCCTTTTCTTCCTCCAATTCAATTCAATTCACTAATCAACTAACTAAAAATGTCTGAATTATCTCACCCTTTAATCAAAGATGGTTGGTTTGCTGAAATCTCTGATACAATGTGGCCAGGTCAAGCAATGTCTTTAAAAGTTGAAAAAATCTTACATGTTGAAAAATCAAAATATCAAGATGTTTTAATCTTTAAATCAACTGATTATGGTAATGTTTTGGTTTTAGATGGTGCAATCCAAGTTACTGAAAGAGATGAATTTGCTTATCAAGAAATGATTGCTCATTTAGCTTTAAATTCACATCCAAATCCAAAAAAAGTTTTAGTTATTGGTGGTGGTGATGGTGGTGTTTTAAGAGAAATCATTAAACATGAATCTGTTGAACAAGCTGTCTTATGTGATATTGATGAATCTGTTATTAGATTATCAAAGATTTATTTACCAAATTTATCACAATCTTATAATCATCCAAAAGTTAAAGTTCATATTGGTGATGGTTTTAAATTCTTAAATGATTATAAAAATACTTTTGATGTTATAATTACTGATTCTTCTGATCCTGAAGGTCCTGCTGAATCATTATTTCAAAAACCTTATTTTAAATTATTAAATGATGCTTTAACTGATAAAGGTGTTATTACAACTCAAGGTGAATGTATTTGGTTACATTTACCAATTATTAAAAAAGTTAAAGATGCTTGTAAAGAGATTTTCCCAAATGTTGAATATGCTTATTGTACAATTCCAACTTATCCATCTGGTCAAATTGGATTTTTAGTTTGTTCAAAAAATAATGAAATTGATTTAAAAAAACCTTTAAGATCAATTTCTGAAGTTGATGAATTAAAATTATATAAATATTATAGTAAACAAATTCATGAAGCTTCTTTTATTTTACCAAATTTTGCTAAACAAGCTTTACAATAATTTATATTATTTATACTATATTTCTTTTTTGTTTTCTAATTATAATTTAAATATTACTTCTCTATTATAAAGTACTATAAATTTCATTTAAAACATTTTCAAATTCTTTAATTAAAATTTTATTTTCTTCTTCAGTACCAATAGTTATTCTTAAACAACCAGTACAACCTAATTCATTACCTCTAAATCTAACAACAACATTTTTTTCAGTTGCTAATTTAAAATATAATTTTTCAGCAATTAAATTATCAGGTAAACCATCTTTATTTAAAATTTCTAATAATAAAAAATTAGATTGTAATCCACCTTTATTTTTACCAATTCCATTTAATTTTTGTAATTCATTTAAAACAATTGAACGTTGTTTAACAATTAAATCACATTTAAATCTCATATTTGAAACTGCTTTTTTAGTTGTAGCTCTTAATGCAACATCTGATGCTAAATTACTAATATTATAAGGATATTTCATTGAATTTAATAATTTTGAAACTTCTTTATTTGAAAATGTAATACCAACTCTAATACCAGCTAAACCAAATGATTTAGATAATGTTTGTAAAACAACTAAATTTGGATATTTATTAACTAATACTGAAAATGATGAACCAATTGGTGAAAAATCAATATATGCTTCATCAACAATTAATAAACCATTCCAATTAATTTTTTCAATTTGATTTAATAATTCAATTAATAAATCAAATTCAATTTTTGCTGCTGTTGGATTACCTGGAGATGTAACATAAACTAATTTAATTGTTGAATCTTTAATTAATTCATTAATTATTAAAGTTGGTTGAATTTGAAATGTATCTAAATTTAATGGAACTTTAATAATTTCAATATCATTAACTTGTGCACAAATTGTATACATACCATAAGTTGGAGGACAGATCAACATTTTGTCGATAGATGGTTTACAACCACATCTAATTAATGCATCAATTGATTCGTCTGATCCAACACCAAGACATAAATTATCAACAGTTAATGAATCCTTATCTTCTTCATTAATTAAATTTGAAATTTCAGAATCTAATTTAGATTCTTCAATTCTAAAATCAATGATTTGTTGTTTTAATTCTAATTGATGTGGATCTGGATATCTATTTAATTGTAAATTTTGTTCATTTATTGATTGATTAGTTAATGATGAACCATGAGTATTTTCATTTGCATCCAATAATAAACCAACTTTATAGTCATCTCTTGCACAACGATAAGGTTCTAGTTTTAGTATATTTGGTCTAGCAAACTTTGTGATATCGAAAGTCATCTTTGATATTTGGTAATTGAAGAAAAAAGAGTACTATAGAAATGGAAAAAACCACAAAAAACACTGATAAAGAAATGAAAATGAAAATGACTCTTCAATTTTTCCGCGTCGGAATTTCAGAAAGTCACGTGCCGTCGGAATTTTCGTGTTTCGTGTTTTTCGAGTTTTTGCCTTTACAAGTTTACAAGTTTACAAGTTTACCATTGTTACTACTTGTTTTTTATACCAATTCAATTCCCTACAATGTTTGAAGACCTTATAGAAACTTTACGTGCCCAATCATTGAATAACATAACAAAACAATTCCAACTTTCACCAAATCAACAAGTTGAATATGATTTTGGTAATGATGATGAAGAAGAATATGAATTTAATGAAGAAGAATTTAATAAATTAGAATCTGAAGTATTATTTAATATAGTTTCAAAACATTTTCCAACAGATATGCAAAAAGATGGTATAATTTTAGAATTAACACATTTAAGAGTTGAAACAATGACAGATGATTTAATAATTGAATTAATTAATATAATTGATTTAAATTTAGGTAAATTTTATAATAAAATTAATGGATCAAATTGGAAAAATGATAAAATTAATGAAATGAAAGAAAATGGATTAATTTATATATTATTAAAAGAATTTGATACAAAAAAAATTATTGGATTTATGTCATTAAAATTAGTTTTTGATAATGAAATTTTAGTTGTTTATCTTTATGAAATTCAATTATTAAATTTATATACAAATTTAAAAATTGGTTCTGAATTAATGAAACATTTCCATCAATTACCAAATTTAGTTAATAATGGTTCAATTTCATCAAAAACAATAAAACCAGATTATAATAATGATGAAGAAGATATGGAAGAAAAACAAGAAGAGGAAGATGAAGATGAAGAAAGAATTGCATTTGTGAATAATTATGGTAAAGTTGAAGGTTGTTCATTAACAGTTTTCAGTGATAATATTAAAGCTTTAAAATTTTATGAAAAATTAGGTTATATTAAAGCTGATCATTCACCAAGAGATAAAAAATTAAGAAAAGGTCGTGTTGTTAAACCTGATTATTATATTTTATTTAATTATGTTTAATTATATTTAAATGATACAGTATAACATTAATATTGCTTGTCCTTTTTTAATACTTTCATCAAAACAATTCATTCATTTTGCTTAATTCATTTTTAAAAAACGTTAATTGGTACTAGATTGTGGGTACTAAATTCATTTTTCTTTTAATTTCTTTTATTATCTATAGTTATTTGCATGTATTTTAGACACATTAATGAAAATAAAACGTATAAATTCATTTTTAAAGCAGTTTTAAATCATTTTTAAAGCATTTCCCGATCGGGCGGACTTTGAACGCTCT
This sequence comes from Ambrosiozyma kamigamensis, assembly GCA_030572235.1. Lineage (NCBI taxonomy): Eukaryota > Fungi > Ascomycota > Pichiomycetes > Pichiales > Pichiaceae > Ambrosiozyma > Ambrosiozyma kamigamensis. The sequence goes on along the minus strand of JAJLZM010000199.1, from coordinate 51,182 downwards.
TTATCTCTGGAACACAATTCATGAACAAGTCACAACAATCAACACTCTTTTTCTTACAATTACCATCAAAACACTATGTGCAGACCTTCTTCATGTCCTAATTGTTCCAAATCCACATGGATAGGTTGTGGATTACATATCCCAACAGCTATGAGCAGTGTTCCAAAGGAAAATTGGTGTGATTGCCAACATCCAGCTGATTCAACTACTTCAAAAGAATATCCTCCAAAGGCTGGTACTGGTATTGCTGCTTAATTGTGATAATCACTCTTAGATATTAACAATATTAATTAATATTATTCCGTTTATTCAATTTATATAGCTATGTTTTTATAACCTTCTTTTTTTAATACAAAATATTACAAATTTCAATCGCCATTTTGAATATTAAGAAATAAATTAATCTATTTAAAAATGCAAAAAGAAAAACTCAATATATAATAAGATAAAATTAAGAATAATAAGTAACTAAAACAAAAAAAAAAAGTATAATAATAATAGTAATAATAGTAATCTATTTTTGACGTTTATAAATCTTATTTAAGAAAGCAGTTAAAACATCTTTCTTAAAACCTCTACTTTCATCAACTTTTGAAATCTTTTCTTTTAATTCATTAACAATTTTTTCTTCATAATCTAAATATAATTGATTAATTTTTAAATTATTAAAAATTTCTTTACAAATTTTTTCTTTTTCAGAATCTTTTCTACCATAATTAATATCTAATAAATCTCTTTCTTCTTTTGAACAAATCTTTAATGCAGTATTAATAACCCATGAACATTTATTATCTTGAATATCAGTACCAATTTTACCAATATCTTCAGGTTTACCAAAACAATCTAAATAATCATCTTGAATTTGGAAATATTCACCTAATGGGATTAAAACATCTTTAGCTTGTTTTAAATCTTCATCTGAATTAATACCAGAAGCAAACATAGCTAAAGCAACAGGTAAATAAAAACTATAATAAGCAGTTTTAAAAATAACAATAAATGAATGTTTTTCTAAAGAAAATTTATTTAAATCGACAGAATCTTCAGGTGCAGTAATTAAATCTAATAATTGACCTAATTCAGTTTGAAATGTAACTTCATGAAATAAATCTAATAAATCAACATAATATTTTTCATTTCTAAAATATTTTTTTAAAATAATATAAATTGCACCTTCTAACATAAATGAATCATTAATTGCAACTTCATTAACACCTTCAACTTTATACCAACATGGTTGACCTCTTCTTGTAATTGATTGATCCATCATATCATCAGCAACTAAAAAATAAGCTTGTAATAATTCAATACCCCAACCTAAAATTGCAATTTTTTTATATTCTTCATTTGTAAAATCATTTAAAGATTTATAATTGTTTAATAAAGCATATGTATCAATAACAGATAAACCTCTATTTAATTTACCACCTGGTGTATTATAATTTAAATTTTTTTCAAACCAAAAAATTGCATCTTTTGGCATACCATAATTAACACAAATTTGTTTTAATTCTTCAACTAGTTCTGGGAAAACTTGTAAGAATTTAGCTCTATTTTGTTGTTTATCCATTGTGATATATAATTTGATTAATTTGATTGAATTTATCTTAAAGAAACAATTGGAACAAGTTTTGAATCATTTTAATCGAAATTTAAACGAAAGTACGAGCCACCAGCCACAGCTGTGGAGCAGTATGTGGCACACGGAATCTAAGAAAAATTATTTTTTTTTTTTTATTTTTTTCAATTTTTTTTATTAATTTGTGTTTTTTAATTTGTGTTTTTTAATCAATTACAATTGATATCATTTCAAAATGGGTAAAAGCAATAGAGTTAAGAAATCTATCAAGAAAAATGAAGAAAAATTTGAAAGTGAAGTGTTAAGTAAGAAAGAACAAAGAAAAATCAAAAAGATTTTAGAAGAGGAACAAAAAGCTAAAGCAAATGAAGAAGAAGAAGAAGAAGAAGATGATGATGATGGATCTGATATTGAAGCTATAGAAAGAAGATTGAATTTAGATGTGCTAGCTCAAAGTGATGATGAAGATGAAGATGAAGAAGATGAAGAAATTGAAGTTGAAGACGAAGAAGAAGAAGACCCAGAAGCTGAAGCTGAAGAAGAAGAAGATGTTCCATTATCAGAAGTTGAAATGGATTCAGATGCAGATGTTGTTCCACATACAAAGTTAACAGTGAATAATAAATCAGCTTTAAAAGAAGCTTTATCAAGAATTCAAATTCAATGGAATAAATATAGTTTTGATGAACATCAATCAATTACATATCATTCAAAAGTTGAAGAAGATATTAAAGATATTTATGATGATACCGAACGTGAATTACAGTTTTTTAAACAAGGATTAGATGCAGCAGTGTTAGCCCGTGAAAAGTTATTAAAATTAAAAATACCATTTTCAAGACCAATGGATTATTTTGCAGAAATGTTAAAAACTGATGAACATATGGAAAAATTAAAAGCTAAATTAATTAAAGAACAAACTGAAAAGAAAGCAAGTGAAGAAGCTAGAAGACAAAGACAATTAAAGAAGTTTGGTAAACAAGTTCAAAATGAAACATTACAAAAGAGACAGAAAGAAAAGAGGGAGACATTGGATAAGATTAATAGTTTAAAGAAGAAGAGAAAGAATAATGAGATTTCTGGAGATGCTTTCGACATTGCAGTTGAGGATGCAGCCGGCGACAACAAGAAACAGCGTTTTGGCAACAAGAGACAGAAACCGTCCAACACCAGTAGACCAAGTTCTGGCAAACCAAAGAAAAGACTAGGAAGATCAAGAAGAAACAACAAGCGCTGAGCCACCCGCGCCACCACGTGATGCGCCCCATGTGAGCGTGGCGCAGCAGAGGCCATTTGTTTTTTTGTTTGTTTTTTTGTATTTTGTACCAGCAAATAGAACTCTTTTTTCTCTGTAATCAACAAAGACACTGTATCAGACCATGTCCAGCATTGACGAAAACCCAGAAGTCGAACCTGCCTTAAAGAAGGCAAAGCTCAACAACAACTCTGTTTTGGCACGTGAGAGTCACGTTTCCACTTCCACTGACTCTTCTCAGGATAAAGATGATGATGGTCATACTAAACAACAGGTTGAAATCCAACCAAAAGGTCCTATTCCAAATTCAGACCTCAGACCTACTCTAACTATCCCTGCTCCAACTGAACCTCCTTCTGGTGCTAAAGTTACAGAAGTTTACCCAGTTGGTAGTGAAGAATATAAATTACAAAGAAAATTTAATCATAAAGAAGTTGAAAGAAAGAGAAGAGAAGCAATTAATGGAGCAATTAGAGATTTACAAGAGTTATTACCAAATCCAGATTCAAATAAATCTCAAATTATTAAAAAAGCTGCTGAATATATTAAAAGATTAAAAGAAAATGAAGCATCAAATATTGAAAAATGGACTTTAGAAAAATTAATTACTGATCAAGCAGTTAATGAATTAGCTAATTCAAATGAAAAATTAAAAGCTGAATTAGAAAAAACTTATAGAGAAATTGAACATTGGAAACAATCATTTTTTGAACAACAACGTGAAATTGATTCTTTAAAGAAAAAATTAAAAGAAGTTAATGAAAATTAATTTATTAATTGTTTTATTTTTATTTTGTTTTATTTTATTGTATTTGTTTACCCTCCTCTATGTATAATTGTTTTATGAAAATAACCTTTTACTTTTAATTTTAGTGTTTTTCCGTCTCTCTATCTCTGGTTTTATCTTTTTTGAATTGAATTTTAATTACTTATTATTATTGAATATCGATTAAAAATGTATTGTAAATAAAATAATTATATAGAAATGAATAAAATATATATATCTAAACATCAACATCACGAATAAGTATACCTTCATTACCTTGACCTAAAGTACCAAAAAAACTAACATCAGCAGTTTTACCTAAATCACGTCCATTAAATCTAAATATTGAAGAAGAACCAGCAAACAATTGATCACCTTCTAAACCAGATCTATTACAAATGGCAACTATTTTAGGTTTATTAAAATGATTAGTATAAAATGGTTGAAATCTATAAACCCAATAAATTGAAGTTTTTGAATCAGGTAATGATCTATTAAATTCAGGTTCATCATCTTGTTCTTGTTGTTCTAATATTATATTATTTTTTTGATTATTATCAATATTTAATTCAATTGGTTCATCATTATTATTTGAATAAATTTTTTTAAATTTATTTAAATCATCATTTGACCAATTTTCATTCCATGAAGTATTCATCCAAGCAGTTGGAACAATAACTAAATCCACATTATTTTGAAAACAATAATTTGAAAATTCATATTTTTCAAATGGTGATTTAAATTTATATGGATTTAAATCCATACAAATACCAATTGAAGTTTTAAATTTATGATTTTTAATAATTAATTCAAATGAATTAAAACCAACATTAGATTCTGAACATCCCCATCTTTCATCAGTTTCATATAAGAATGATTTTCTATAATTATGAATTAAATTTCCATTTGGTGATATACAATAAGCAGAATTATAAATTAAATTATTGTTGGTTTTTTCAGGATAACCTAACACTGTATGACAGTTATATTTCAAAGAGATCAGTTTTCCTAGTTCGAATGATTTGCCATTACCTTGGAGCTCTAGAAATGGGTGTAAATGTTCTTTGTTTTTGAAGTTATAACCAGTTAATGCTAATTCTGGTAATATGATCAAATCTGGATAGGGAAGTTTTATGGATTTCTCTAGGATTGCCAGAGCTCTCTTGGTGTTTTCTTCTATTCTCTCCAGGATGGGGTTGAGCTGTAGTGTTGCGATTCTGAGTTTCATTGTTGGAGAGCAGGAGTGGTGAAAACCAGTGAAAACCAGTAATTTTGGTAATTTTGGTATTTTTGGTATTTTGATAACACTCGTTAACAAAAAACAAAAAACAAAAAAATTCAAAACAACTTTTTCGTTTTTTCCTAGAAAAACCACAAAAATGCCATCAATTCCTGATTTACTACTAGACCCAGACATCAAGATATGGGTGTTGCTTCCTATCTCTCTGGTGATGGTGATGGTGGGCATCTTGAGAACAAACATCACAACGTTGTACTTGCAGCCAAAGAGAAAGATTCCTGATTACAGAGTGGTTAAAGAACAACAGCATTTGTCTAAACTAAGAAACTACAGAAAAAACAACCATGTCTTCATAAACCAATCAGATTTCGACTTGAAGTTGGAAATATTTAAAAAAGAATACGGTGATTATGATAATTTATTGAAAAATTATGTTTCTGATCCAGTTAAATTAACAAAATTAAAAGAAAATCCAAATGATTTTAATCAAGTGTTAAGTGATATGAATTCAGGTGATATGTTAACTTCAATGTTAAAAGGAAACATGGCAAATTATATCCCACAAACATTAATTATGTATTGGGTTAATTTTTTTTATAAAAATTATATTGTTTTAAAATTACCATTTAATTTAACAAATAATTTTAAATCAATGTTACAAAATTCAATGAATTTAATTGATTTAGATTGTTCTTATGTTTCTTCGATTAGTTGGTATTTTGTTAATTTAATGGGTTTAAAATCAATTTATTCTTTGATTTTAAATGATGATGAATTAGTTAATGAAATTAGTCAACAAGCAACTCAACAACAAATTCAACCTCAAATGAATTCTGCTGGTCCAACTATTGATAAGATCTTTAAAAGTGAATTGGATGGGTTAAGTATTACTACTGTTAAATCTTGTTTTACTAATATTCATACTAGATTTATAGATAAATATCAATAAAAAAATTTATATATTTAAATTATATTATATACATGCTATTTATTGTTTATTGTAATTTTCTTTTAATAAAATCATCAATGTATTCTATATCTGTTCCAACTATACCTGTTCCATTAATTAAATCAACTGATGGATCTTTTAATAAATTAATTAATTCAATTTTTTCATCTTTATTTAATTCAATATCTTTTAATATATTTTCAGCTGCAATTGGTGATTTATATTTACAATATAATTTACCTATAAGTTTTTTTAATTCATTATCAGTATTATTATCATTAAAATCTAATTTATCAATTAATGAAGTTAAATTAATTGAATTAATTAAATTATTATTAGTTATATTTGATAATTCATCAAATTTTTTAATTAAATCAAAATTAGATATAATAACTTTAATAACTTTTGAATATTTAATAAATAATAATAATTCATGAAAATTTGGAATCCATTTAATTATAATTTTATTAATTTCAATTGAATCAATTAAATAATATTTTAAAATTAATGAAATTGGTTTTGAATAATAATTAAATATAATTCTTTTATTTTCAATATTTGATTCTAATTTATTTGCAATTGATTCAATTAATTTTAAATAATTTAAAACAATTTCATTTGATGGTAAAAGTTGATCATATAAAATTAAATTATTTAAATATAAATAAGAATTTTGAAAATCTTGTTTTTTAATAAAATATTCAATTAAATTTGATTTCATAATTGATGATGATTCATTTATAAATTTAATATGACTATCTTTATTAACAATATCAAATTGTTTTATAATTAATAAAATTGAATCAAATGAATCTAATTCAATTAATTGTTGTAAAATAATTTCTAATTCTTTAATTGAAAAAAATAATATTAAATTTTCATTAATTTCTTTAATTAATAAATCTAAATATTTTAATTTAAATTCTTCATTTAATATACAATAATTTAATAAACCTGAAATATTTTGTAAAAAACTATATTTTTTATTTAAATTTGTTGAAAATTCATTAAAATCTCCATTAAATTGTTTTAAAATTTCAATTTTAAAATTTGATGATTGTAATTTCAATCTATTTAAATCATTTGCATCTATCATTTGAAAAAAAATATCAAAAAATCTATTATCATATTTTAACATTAATGATGATAAATTTTCAGCTTGACCTAATTGATATCTAAGTCTATTATCTTTAACAGTAATTAAATCAATGTATTTAGTTGCTTTTTTGGGATCCAATGACATTTGCAATATATCATTATATGTAAATGACATAAATGCATTGGTATATCTTTCTTCAGATGTGAAAATTGGTTCATTTAAAGGAAACTCTTTCTTTTCAGGAATTATAAGTGTTTTTTTTCCAATTTTGTTTCCAGTTGGGTTTTCAGTTGGGTTTAAAAACGATTCAAATCGTCCATCCAGTGTTTTCGACCCTGTAGAGAAGCACCTAGTTGATCGCAATATGGGTCTATACATTATTTATTGTTGTTTTTGTTGTTTTTGTTGGTTTTGTTATGGTATTTTCAGTGTTTTTTCAATTTCAATTTTTTGATTTTTTGAAGAGCGTTTTTTGATTTTTTGATTTTTTGATTTTTTGATTTTTTGAACACATTTTCTTTAAATTTACCAAATTTCCTAGTAAAACAGTCAAATAATGCTGAAATGCTTTGTTACAAAGATATTCTCCAAATTGCTGATGACATTCCTGCTATGGGTGGTCCTAACAGCAGTGATACCTAACTACACCAATTTGAACCAGAAAATTTCATACAATTTATCAAATTTAGATGGTTATTTGAATTATCAAACATATAAATTAAATTCAAATCAAATGATTAAAAATGATATCTTAAATAAAGACATAGTATTGGTGATAGCTCATCCTGACGATGAATCCATGTTTTTCACACCAACTTTATTAGAATTTGGAAAATTAAATTATCAAAATAATTTACATTTAATTTGTTTATCAAATGGTGGATTTGATAAATTAGGTAAAATTAGAGAATTTGAATTAAATAAAGTTACTAAATTATTAAATTTTCAAAATTATAAGATTTTAAATTATGAAGATAATCCAAATTTAAATTGGAATGAAACATTAATTTCAATTGATTTAAATGAAATTATATTTAATAATTGGAAAATTAAAAAAAATAATTTAATTTTATTAACATTTGATGAATTTGGTATTTCATCACATTTAAATCATATTTCAACTTTTAATTCAGTTTTAAAATTTAAAAATTTAGAGAATTTAAAAATGTTAAAATTAATTTCATTACCAATTTGGAATAAATTTTCATTTTTTTTAATTACTAATTTTCAATTAATTTGGAATTTTATTAAATTTAATTTAAATTTAAATTATAATTTAAAATTTAAATTATTTAATTATCAATTTGATGATAATTCTTTAATTATTTATAATGATTTTAATAATTGGTTTGTTTCTTTATCTACAATGACTTATGCTCATTATAGTCAATTAGTTTGGTTTAGATTTTTTTGGATTTTTTTTAGTAGATATATGAATGTTAATGAATTAGAATTTGTTAACTAAAAACATGTATAACTTTTTAATTTAATTTAATTTAATTTAATTAATTTTAATATTAATGCTATAAACTTATAAATCATAAACCACATAATATATAATAATTCTAAAATCCAAATAAATTATCATTATCATCATCATCATCAAATTGTTCTTTTTCAATTGTTCTTCTACGATTATATTTTCTTAAAAAATTCTTTTGATTGTTTTTTAATATATTTAATAATGTATCTTTCATTTCATTATTAATTGAAAATCTTTCAATTAAAACTTCAGCTTTATAAAATTCTCTTCTTTGAACTAATTTAGTTTTACAAATGTTTAAATATGACATTAATAAATTCTCATTATATACTGCATCAAGCTTTCTTTTATCAACAGTTGGATTTAAACAAATAAAATGTAAATCTGGTATATCTTTTAATAAGGATTTTAATGAAGCAACACGTAATTTACTTCTATATAATTCTCTAGTTGGTTTATCAACATTTTCAATTATTATATCCCATAATTTATCAACTAATTCATTTTGAATTTTACTAATTTTTTGAGGTAGTTCAACTTTATCTGTACATAAAGTACGTTTTAATTCAATAGTTGTACTTTCTTTAACATTTTTAACTAATAATCCAGTTATATCTAAAAGTGTACACCAAAACATATATGATCTTTTTAAATCTAACTTATAATTTTTAATCATTGATATACAAACATTTAAACCTTTTTCAATTTGATTATTATATGAATAAGCTAATATTATTGATTTTAAAATTCTTATATTTGGATAAGATAATGATTTATTTTTATCAATAATTTGAAAATTTTTAATTAATTCACCATCTTCACTATTAATACCCCAAACTTGTTTAATATAAGAATCTAATAAATCAACTTTACCATCAATACCAAATGCTCTTATAAGTGAATCTAATACAGTTATATTAGGTTGTAAACCTGATGATTGATATTTTTCTAATACTTGATAAATATTTGAATTACCAGCAATTGGATATCTATAACCTTTTGCTAATGTTTGAGGTCTATTCTTTTTAAAATTAAAATTACTAATTGTCCAAGTTTGTGAAGTTGATCTTGATAAAATTGAAATTTTTTGTGACCAAATAAAATTTGTTAATTTTAAACCTTTTTCTTCAATTTTACTAATAACTTCAATTGCAGCTCTATATCTTAAATTTTTACTATGAAATTCAATAATTGATTCATAATCTTGTATATGTAAACTTTGTTCTCTATATTTTTCAATAATATAAATTAAATATGAAACTAAATGATATGATGTTCTTTTAACTGAATAAAAATGGCCTAAATCATCATCTCTTAATAATCTTGAAAAATCTTTTTGTTCATTTATATATGATTGAACTATACTTAATTGATGTGATATAATCTTTTTAATTAATAATGAAATTTCTAAATCAGTTAATGATTTAATTACTTTAACATATGAATTTTTATAAGTTTTTAATGAATTATATAAATATGCTTCATCTCTAGTTTTTAATAATGACTTCACTCTTGCTACAGCTGATGGAAAGGTAACAGGAGTGGCATCTTGTTTTAAACTATTTTCAATGATAATCTTTTCTTCTTCTTCAATATTTAATGATTTAGTTAATGATTCCATAATATTTTTCCCACTAATTTGAAAATTAGCAACTAAATTATCAGATATAGTTTTAATATTTGAAAAGTTGTTTAAATAATTTTTCAAATTTTCCAGATCATTTATTGATATTTCAATGTCAGTGTTATATTGCTTATTATGAATTGGGTTTTCTGACTTTTGTCTTTTCATTGAAGGATGTGAATAAGCATGCAAAGCTCTTGCTCTAGGAACACTCCTTATGGTTCCCTTAAGAGTATTTCTGATAGAAAGCATGCTTCGTCTTGCTTGTGGATAATCCTAAAAAACCCACTTTTCCTCTTTCTTCGTTTCTTGTCCAATGAATTTCGTTGATTTTTCGAAAGAGATTCAGGTCGTGCGCGCGCCAATTTAAACGCTCAAATCCAATTAACTAATAGTTTTTTTAATCCTACTTTTACCTACTTTTCCTCATTTATTTCATTTATTTCAATATAAATTATACAGCTCAACATGCATTTAACGTTATTTATATTTTTTCTCTTTTTGATGAAGACAAATTCTCTACAAATCGACTTATTGCAATATTACCACCCGAATTTACAGATGATACTTAATATTACTGATGTGCTAATCCAGAACGGTACTTTGTTCAATATGGTATTTACAGGAGAGTTTAATGACATAGAATCCGTGATGGCAAACCCAGAATACGTTAATACAGTACAAATAATGGATAGTGTGCATATGGATGTACTTGCCTACTATCATCAAAACCCTGACATTGAGTTAATACAACAGGTTTATTTAGAAGGCACTCATGATCAACAAACATTCACCAGTAGCGTCTATAATACTATTGGTGAACTCCATGCCTATGAGACATACGGGTGCTTAGACGCTTATGCTGGGGATCAAGTAACAGTTACAACTAGTTATTCCAAGAACTACACTGATCCTGAAAGTGAGAAAATTGAATTTTTTCCCCTACTTTTTTCGATTTTTTGATGTTTAAAAATAAATATTAAAAACATTAAGGTCATTGGTCGAACCAAAAGATCTAATTAAAACCTGAAAATTGGTAAAATGAATATCTTTGTATGTACAGTACCTAGAAATCACTGATTTCAACCCCTAGATTCTCCCTTTCAGCTTCCTGTAGAACATGGTTACCAACAGACATGTCCATAATGCATAACCCAACAAGTTTACTAAAGATAACTTTACCTGTCTTGATATAATCTAATTGTTTTAAAGAATTATCATCTTTATCTTCAGAAAATAAATCTGCAATTTCAATTAATGATTCACCTTTAATATCATTTTGTAAGAATTCCCCAGCTTCATCCATACAATGTTCAATTGAATCAACTATAACCTTACCACCTTTCTTTAAAATATGTTCTTTAATAAGTTCACCGTCAACTTCAATTAAATGAGGTTTATATGAACCAATTGCTCCAATATAAACTTTATCTTTCTTATTTGAATCTATATATTGTTTTAAAATAGTAGGTTGTGTACTTGGAACACAAGTAAAAGCAACAGAAACATCTTCAAATTCTTTTTGAATTAAATCTTTATCATCAGATTTAATACTTTCAAATTTAACATTTGGAAATTCAACATTAAATATATTTTTAATTAAAGCATCTGCTTTTTCAATTGACCTATTAGCTATAATAACTTTATCAAATTTGTTAGGGTATAACATTAAAGCTAATCTAACATGCCATATACCTTGATCACCAACTCCAAAACAAATTAATGATCCATTGATATTATTATTTTCTATTGGAAACGTTTTAACTAAAGCCAAAGTTGAACAAAGAGCAGTTCTAAAAGCAGTTAAAGTAGAAGCATTTAATATACCAATTGGATAACCATCATATTTATCAATAATTGCAGTAATACCAGTAAAACCTTTTTTAGAACCAGTTAATGCTTTCATACCAACATTTTCACCAGTTGAAGCCATGAATAAATGGACTGCTCCCGTTGGTGTTGATTCAACTACTCTTGGTGGAATAATTGAATGGTCTTCTTTGTATTCTAGTAATGCTTTGATTAAAGTATTTTGATAATTAAGTAATTCATCTTGAGACAAGTTTTTTAACAGAGAAGAGATAACGGATTCACTTAAAATTCTCATATTTGTGAGTATCAACTATCAATTGGTTCTATTATTCTATATATGGTATTGATAACGACTGATAAGTAAGGATCCTTAAACTATTATGATGAAAATTAAGCCAAAAAAGTCAGAAAAGAGACGTTTTTCTAGTATTTACAATTTCGCCAATCTCGCTTACTTTGAAAGTGCTCCTTAATTCTAATAAGGAATTTACCGACAACTACTGGTTTTCTGTGAAAATACAGATATATTAATACAAATTATACTTACTTAAACCCTCTGCCTTTCAGTTGAGCCCAGGTTTTATCATCAACATACTTTTGTAAAGTTGGCTCACTAGTTAATCCTTTTCTCTTTCTAGTTTTAATTGTAAAATCTCTAGCTAATGAGTTCAATGGAGCTCTTTGTAAAACTGGAATAATAGCATCTGAATCTAATGGATCTCCTTGAACAGTGTCCCATTTAGAAAAGACAAACTGAGGCATTGCTTGACCTTGTGTTGATAATCTAATATCTGTTTCTAAACCAACTGATTCAATAACTGGAATAAGTCCAGTAACTTTAAATAATTGAGTTCCTTCAATTGATTGTTCATTTGTAATACTACCACGTCTTTGTTCTAACATTCTACTTAGCTCTTTAACTATAGATGTAGCACAAATAACTTCAACTTCATATATAGGTTCAAGTAATCTTGGTGTAGATAACATAATAGCTGCATAACAGGCTTTTTTAACCATTTGAATTATATGACCACTTGTAGCTTCTAATAAATTCTTAGAAATTGATGCATCAATAATTTTAAATCTAACATTTCGTATAGGTTCATCACATAATGGTCCTTCTCTAGTTGCTAATCTGAAACCATATTTAATTGATTCTTTAACTGATTTTAATCTTTCTTTATCAACTTCATCTTCAAGTGTATCATCAAGTAACAATGAAGTACCATAATCATCAGGACCAAAAGTCCAAATTGATCTAGCTTCTAATGCATCCCAATTATATCTTGTTTTAAATACTTTAGCTAATTTTCTACTTGATTCATTAAATTTAACTATACCCATTTCAATATCAACAGAAATATTATCAGGTTTTAAAGGTTCAGATACAATTGTAATACTATTTTTCTTATTATTTGATTCAATTGGCAAGCTAATCGCAGACAAATCAAGACAAGTTTCTGCAAATCTAGTCATTGGATCACTAACTTTAATTTCAATATCAGTATAAAGATGTCTTAAATCATGTAATAAACAATCCATATATAATTCACCATAACCTATTATAACATGTTCGCCACCTTCTTCAACTTTAATTTCACATCCAATATATGAACGTTGTGATTTTTTTAAACCTTCACTAAATTTAGATAATTCTGAAGGTTTAAAAGGTTGAACAGCAACTTTAAAAACAGGTTTTGAAATTCTATCTAATGGACGAATAATAAATAAATTAGATGTATTAAATTTAACATCAAATATAGTTGCAGTTTTAGTGATAAATGAATCAATTTCATGACCAGATATAAGACCAATTGAACCTGCAGGTAATCCATCAACTTCAATTCTATATCTAGCACAACTTAAAAATGTTTTTTTAATTTGTTGTATCTTAATATCTTCTTCATACTCAACTGTAAATCCTTCACCTAAAAGTTTAACTGAAGAAGAAGGTTTTAATGTACCTGATAAGACTCTAACCTGTGCATAAAATCTACTTGCATCTTTAGTATCAACTAATTTTGTAACATATGCAATTAATGGACCTTCAGGATCACATTTAGATATATATTCCATCATTTCATTTGAAACTTTATTACCTGATATTAGAGGAGGGATTTTAATTGAAGCAGAATCGATTGGAGAAGGTGATTGATATTCTAGCATATCAACAAAAGAAGAAGAAACTCTACCTAAAAATGCAACAAATACTTCTCTAAGTAAAAGTTGAACATCTAATTTAAATTTATTAGATTTTATAGAAGTTATATTCAATTTTTCATAAAGAAAAGTTTCTAATTCTTTTGGAGATTTAGTTAAAGTATGTGTAACTAATTTATAAATTGGATCTAAAATAAATTTAATAAAAGTTCTTGAATTAGCAGATGAAGTTTGATTTTCAGGTTTAATTGTAAATTTATTATTAATATAATAGATATCACCCCATAATTTTCTAGCAAATGAATCAATTGAAGTTATTTTTAAATTATTTTTGTTAATATACATTTCAGAAAAACTTCTTAAACTAAAACAAAAATTAAATGTAGATGATGCAAAGCAAACATTACCTAATTCAGGAGATAATCTAGATGAATGTGTATATGTATTATTTGTTATATATATGGATTCTGAAATGAAAGTATTGATATCATAAATAATGTTTCTTAATTTAAAATATGCATCTAATGGAGGTAATGTTAATTCAGTTATAAGTCTATCAAATTTATTTAAAATTAAACACATTGGAGAATTTGTTTGTAAAGCATGTTGAATTGCAAATTCCAAACCTTTAGTTAAACCTTCACATACATCAACTATCAATACTATTGTATCTGCTAATCTTGTAGAAACAGCTAATTCATCTATAAAGTTAACATGACCTGGAGTATCCAATATATTGAAAACGAATGAATTACCTTTCAAATTGGGTAGTAATAAAGACATTATAGTTGATTTTATAGAAAGACCTCTTTTAATTTCAATTGTATGATTATCTGTGTATCTTAAAGGTTTATAATTCTTTAAATTTGTAGAAATTTGTAAATTATGTGTTTCATTAATTAATAGATCTAAAAATGATGTTTTACCAGAGTGTAAACTTCCAGCTAATGCAACATTTCTAACTTTTGAAGGAATTGATAATATATTATGCATATATTCTTTTGAATATGAAGTTTCAGGTAAATGTTTCTCTTCAATTTTGAATGATTTATTTTTTTCAGGTTCAACTATAGGAACTTCGATGTCTTGGGCATCAGTTGTAGCTATTATTGTTTCCACATCATTACCAAATGTTTCTCTTAACGATGGATAGTGTCTTTTATCTTCATGTAATACTATTTGCTGTTGTTGTTGTTCTTGTTCATTATTATCACTATCAATATCCATTTTTTCATCATCACTGGAATCATCATCTGAATCCTGCTGCTGGGCCTGTTCTTCGTACTCTTCTTCTGATTGAGACTCCTCTGATGAGCTGTCCTCTATCAGGTTACCAAACTCGTCGTACTGGTCTTCGTCCATTGTGTGCTGTTATCTGTTATTTCCAGTATTTCAGTGTTTATAGAAAAGACGGAAATAAAATAAAAATCTGTGCGCTACAAAGAGCTTTAAAAGAACTGAAATTGATTAACAAACTCCTTGATAAGAACACAATTCCAGTCTTCTCCCAACTACACCACTTCTAACACTACAACTGCTTCACAACACTTTTTTTTTGCTTTACATTCACACTTAACATTCCCTTTTTTTGGCTCCAATCTTTCCCAGATATGACTACTACAAGCAATCATCAATCTGAACTACCTGAATCTGAATCTGAATCGAATCAAAATCAATCACATATCCCAGAACATCTACAATCAAGAATATATGCCTTACTTCCGAATACTGATGGTGTGCTAGATCCACATATGATACAAGATAGACTTAGGTCTCTTGGTGAACATGTTGTTCAAGAAATTTATTTAGATGATGATAACACAGAAGAGGTTGAACATTTTACTTATAAGCAAGAATTAAAAAAGAAGTTCAGTGTTACTTCAATTATTGGTTTAGGGTTCTCATTAATGAACGTGCCGTTTGGTATGTCTACTACTTTAAGTATTGGTTTAGTTTGTGGTGGTTCCGTTACAATTCTTTATGGTTGGATCATGTTTTCATTTTTTACTTTACTTGTTTCTTTATCATTAAGTGAGATATCTTCAAAATTCCCATCTTCAGGTGGTGTCTATCATTTCAGTAGTATATTGGCTAATGAAAAATATTCCCTAGTTTCATCTTGGTTTACTGGTTGGTATCTAATTATTGGAAATATATTAATGTTTATTTCATGTGCATTTGGTGGTTCTCAATTTATATTATCCATATTTGGTTTAAAGGAAAGTAAATATAAACATGATGATTGGCTAGTTTTAATTCTTTTCTTTGGTATCGTTGCATTTTGTGCTATTGTGAATTTGAAATTTCAAAAACATTTAGAAAATATTAATAAATTATGTCTTTATTGGTCAATTTATACAGTTTTAATTATGGATGTTTTATTATTAATTTTTTCATCAACTTTTCATGATATTACTTATGTTTTAACTAATTTTGATGCTTCTAGAAGTGGTTGGCCATCTGGTTTAGCTTTTTTAATTGGTGGTATTCAATTTTCTTCAATGACTTATAATGGTTATGGTATTATTTTAGCAATGAGTGAAGAAGTTGATAAACCTGAGAAAACTATACCAAAAAGTATCATTTATTCAGTTCTGATGAGTGCTCTAACTGGATTATTGTTTATTATACCTTTACTTCATGTTCTACCAGATTTATCTAAAATTCTTGATACAAATCCAGACATTTTCCCAATTGATTTGGTTTTTAAATTATCTACAAGATCATTAATTGTTTCATTCTTCTTAGTTATTTTAATTATTGGATCAGTTGGATTTGCAACTGTTGGTTCATTAACTACTGCTTCAAGAACTGTTTATTCATTTGGTAGAGATCATGGTTTACCTTTTGATCATCTTTGGCAAAGTGTCGATACAACTGAAGATGAAGAAATTGTTCCTAAAAATGCATTATTATTATCAGTTGGTATTTCTTGTGTTTTAGGTTCACTTTCATTAATTTCAAGTTCTGCATTTAATGCTTTCTTAGGTTGTTCAGTTGTTTCATTAAATATATCATATGGAATTCCAATTTTATCATCTATATTAAATAAAAGAAGAAAAGTTAGAGGTGCTGTTTTTAAATTAAGAAAATTTGGTTATATTATTAATATTTTAAGTTGTATCTGTATTTTATTAACAATGCTTGTTTTATGTATGCCACCTTCAAGATATATTAATATTAAAAGTATGAATTATGCATTTGTTGTCTTTTTATTATTCACAATATTAATTGCATTAGGTTATTATTTTTGGGGTAAAAATCATTTCCAAGGTCCTGTTATAGATCAACATAATGCTGTTGAAGCAAGAACTATAGTACAATCTACTAGTATGAATGAATCGAATGATGTTTCAATGAATGATATAGACCCATTTACTATTATAGGAGATGATGAAATAAGTATGGGTAACTCTACCAATGGAAAAGAGAAAACAAATAATAACAATAATAATAATAAGTTGGAAGAAGAAGAAGATGATAATTTCATTGTTGATGATGATAGTGTTTTCATTAGACATTCAGATTTTGCTGATGACGGATCAGAAACATTATTTGATGCTACGTCTTCCAGGCCAAGATCTAATTCTGTTGATTTTTCTGAATTGAATGATGATGATGATGATGGTGGGAAAAGAACTATACTATAGTTTTTTATAGATTTTTGTACAAATAAATAAATAATAGCACACACAGCTATATTACAATTACAAGAGTAAAATGAAACAGTAACAGTCAAAAGTAAAACAAATCAATTGGTTAATACAATTGTCCAATTGAATATTATTAAAATTGAATTACCACTAATATCATTATTTGGAAAGGTAAAATATCGTTTTACATTGTTCCTAATTAATAAAACTTACTTAAAATTAGTTAAATTATTAAAAAAATTATAAAAATATATAAAAGTAGCAAATTTGTAAGCAAATATTCAAATAAACCAAAAGTTGTTCCCCTACGAATTTAATATCAACTCATCCAAATCACAAGATTTTCTTAAAAAACAACAATTTGAAAAGTGTTAGAAAGCTGGTTCATATCATTGATGATAGAATAATCAAAAGAAAGGTTGCAATTGGATATATGGTTAAGGCTTTGGATTTGTGTTCTGAAGAGCAGCTTGAAAACATTTTCATCCAGAAAGGAATTCCAATAACACACCTAATAATATATAAGAACGACAACGACAGCTCAATGGATAATGCTAATAGACTCATTGAAACTGAAGAAATAAGGGCAAGAATTTTGCCAATTGGGGTTTTTGCTAATCCAGTAACTGTGAAGTTTCATCTAATTTCAACATACGCTCCTGGCGTTTAGGTTTAACCAACAGATTTAAATTGGGTTTTAATTGGTCATTTTGTTCCAATAATTCACTTAATAATATACAATTCTTGCATGATATCTTCTTTTAAAAAAAGGTAGAAAAGGAAAAGGAAAAGGAAAAGGGAATTTGGAATTTGGATTTGCCTTCGAGTTTTGTAGTAGCGCGGACGGCCGGGTAACAGGTGTCACGTGCGCGTGCACGTGATGCGTCCGGAGATAACAACTTATATCCGACTTGTCAAGCTTATAATTAAGAATGAAAAATAATTAATTGATTGCAGCCATATATATAAAAGAAATACATAACAGAAAAGAACCCTTTATAGTTTAAAACAGTAGAGAAAGAAAGAAAAAAAAATGCAAAGAAAACAATATGAATATGAAATATGAAATAAGAAACAAAAAAAAAATGCTATATAACGAAAAGCAAAAAAAATGCAAAAATATAAATGTAAAAAACAAGTAAAGAAAAAGAACGAATGTAGTAAAAAGAACAGATATAGTAAAAGGATATATGTATATTAATAATTAATATTTTTTTTTGGTGTATTTGCTTTTTTCACCAACAAATAGTAAAATCTTGAATGAAACCACCAGTATCAGTAAAACTATCAATTTCATCAATAAATAAATTACCATTTGAATAAGTAAAAGTTAAAGTTTCATAATCATTATATTCCCAAGAATCTTCATGATAAATAACAGTAGTTGGTTCAGTATTAACACCTAAAATTGTAATTCTATGTAATTGTTCATCAGGATAATATTCACCAATTGATTTTGAAATTAATTTATTATCAATTACTTGAAATTCAACATTTAAGACTTCATCATTAATTAATGATTCACCATCATCTAAATATAAATGACCTTCTGCTGTACCATTTAATCTTAATGCAATTGTTAAACCAAATTTACCTTTTCTTGATTCGGCAATTGTAAAGCCAGGTTCTTGAGTTGGTATAATAGATCCACCTCTAATATGTAAAGGAATATAACTAATTGGTGTATGAATTGAAGATTTTTTATCTGATTTAAAATGAGTTTTACCTAATGTATAATATTCATAATAAATTTCATCAATACCTGAACCTGGGAAATAACCTTTAATTTTTTTAGCACCTTGTTCTAAAACAGGTGAAACTAATAATGAATCACCAATAAAAAATTGATTATCGTAACCAATTAAATTTGGATCATTTGGAAAAATCCATGATAAAGCTCTCATTGGAGGAATACCAGTTTCATGAGCATCATTTAATAGAGTATAATAATAAGGTAATAAACTATATCTAACATCAATTGAAGTTTTAGCAGAATCTGCAACATTTTTCCAAATATAAGGTTCTTGAGGAATTGAATTAATTGAATTATGATTTTTAAAGAATGGGAAAAATGAAGCTAATTGAATCCATCTTGAACATAATTCTTCATTTGAATTATCATTAAAACCACAAGCATCAACACCAAAGAATGGTATACCGTATGAACCAAAACTTAATGCTTGACCAATTGATAAATACATATCTTTCCAAGTAGATTTATTTTCTTCACCACCCCAATGAGCAGTATATTTACCTGAACCAGTATGAGTTGAATCAGATATAATAAAAGGTCTTTTATCTTGAATAATATTTGATATAGTTTCATAAGTAACTTTAGATTTAGTATAGCCATATAAATTATGAACATCATATTCTAAAGAACCGTCAAAATGATTTATATTTGGATTAATACAATGAGAATCAGAATCATCATCATTATTAGATGAAGAATTTTCAATAATTTTATTTAATAATAAAGAATTATTTTCATTATAACAAAGAGAAGGAGATTCAATCATATTTAATTTAATACCATCAAATTCAATTTTATTTTGATACCAATTATTAATTGAATTAGTCCACCAAGATTTAGTATTATCATTTGAAAAATCAGGATATAAAGTATTTTTATTAGTTATAAATAAAGAACCATCATTATTTTTTAAATAAACATCATTTTTTAAACCATTTTTTAAAATTGGCTGATTAAATTCTTCATCATCTTGATCAAAATAAATAGAAGCATTAACAATTGGTATATAATGTTGATTATTTGAATGTAATTCATCAATAAAAGATTTAAATTCTTGTAATCTATAAGTTTCACCATCATTTGTAATATCTAAATCAGACCATAAAGTTTCAATTGGAATTTGATATTGTTTAAAATTATTAATAACATTTTTAATTTCATCAATTGATTTTGAACCAGGTTGACTTTGATGATAACCTAAAGACCAATAAGGTTGTAAAGTTGGTAAACCAATACTTGAAACAAATTGACTAATTGCATCAATTGGAGTTGGGCCAGCATAAATATATAAATCAATTATACCACCATTATAAGATCTCCAAATTAATTTTTCATTTTGAATTAAAATTTTTTGAATTGATGAAGATCTCCAATAAATTGCATGAGTACTTGAAATTCTTTCATCATAATAAATTGGATGAGTATCAAAATTTTTATCAATTCCAGAATTTGAATAAATATTATAAATTGAATTTAAATTTAATTTATGAAAAGATTTACCAAATCCAGTTAAATGATGATTTAAAGGTAATAAAGTTGAAAATTGAATTAAATTGTTTTTAAAAATTAATGGATTATTTAAAGTTGAAAATAAAATTTCATTATTAGTACGTTTAATTGTAAATGAAAATGGAATTGTTTCAAATTCAAAAATTAAATTTGAATCTTTAAAATTAAAATTTTCAGTTTTAATTGGTTTTAATAATAAATCATCTGATAAAATAAAAATATCATTATTATTATCATTATCATTATTATCATTTGATTGAATAATTGGTTGAATTTGAATATTAATTCTATCTTTTGTTTGATATTCAACTTTTAAATCTAAATATTCAAAATCATTTCCATATATATTAGAATCATCATTATTATTAGAATCAATTAATTGTAAAATTGCTTGAATTTTACCATTTTTTCTATTTTTAGTAAAACTTTTAATTTTATAACCTTTAGCATCCAATTCATCAAAAGTGTTATTAATTGAAATATCAGTATTAGAATCATCATTTGTTATTATAGGTTCACTTTGTTCAATTTGAGTAATTTCAATTTCTTTATTATTATTATTACTATCTAATGTAGTATCATGAATTTCAATAATAATATCATTTGTAATTGAAGTTGAATCATTTATATTTAAGAAAGTAAAGAAGAAAAAACTAACAAAAATTAAAGAAATACCAATTATCAGTTTAAATTTTATATGAGTTATTAATTTTGGATGATGATAAAATTTGTAAGCGTTAACGTTGTTCATATTAATTTACAAAATTTAATTAACTACAACTCAGAAAGAAAAAACGATAATCAATTATGAAAATTACAACAATTCAATATGAAAATCATGATATCGATTTAAATCTGAAAAATCACTCTATAGTAGGCTGAAAATGCAAAAATGAAATTTCACTTAGTTAATTAAGCAAAATTGTTAAGCAAATTAACGTGACGAGCGTGTAAACCGGACAGCCCGGACCGTCCCGGACAGCACCGCCATTACGTAACACACGCGTAATAAATAAAAATTAATATATAACAAAACAGAACTAAACATAACAAATAACAAATATAACAAAATAAACATAAAAACTATCAGAAAGACTCCTTCTCTTTATCATCAACAATAGCATCAATCGCCATTGGAACTGCATCTTGTCTTTCTAAAGCATCTTCTGGTTCTAAATTAGATTTAGGTCCATGATAATACTTATATTTATAAACAAGGAAATAAATAGTTGATAACACCCAACAACCACCAGTAATAACAACTGTATAATTCATACTATCTTTATCAACTTCTTTAGCACTTGGAATCATACAAATAACAATAATGAAAACTGCCCAAGCACATGTAATCCATCCAATAATTTTTGACCATAAATCACCTAAATAAAATGAACCTGGTTTAAATCTATCTTTACCTGATGTTAATTTCAGGAAAACTGGTAAATTCCAACTTAAATAATTACCAGCAACACCTAAACTAAATAATGCACTTGCAGCTGTTGTACCAGCAAGACATAAACATCCAATTAATAAACCAACAAATGTAGAGAAAATAACAGCTCTAATTGGAACCTTTAATTTCTTATTAACAACTTTAACAAAACTAGCAAATGGTAAACCATCATCTCTAGCAAAAGCCCAAACTTGTCTTGATAAAGCTATATTGATATTAAAAATTTGGAGGATTTTGTTAGTATAATAATCTTTTAAAAATAATACCTCAGGGCCGCATATCTTACAACATGCAACCAAATTATATTACAATAAATCAAACATACCAGTTAAAATTGAAGAACCCATTAACCATTGACAACAAGCCATTAAACTCATGATAGCAATAGCCCATTCTCTTCCTAAACTATCATAAACAATTTGAGCAATTGGGAAACCTGTTTCAGATTCTAAAATAGAAGAAACATCACTGCTCATACAAGCAACTGTACAAAGAATTAAGAAGAAACCAACAACACCACAGAAAGAAATACTACCACAAATACCTCTTGGAATAGATTTAGATGCATTCTTTGCTTCTTCAGCCATATGGATACAACTATCAAAAGCACCAATCTTTGATTATTAATATAAGTTAGTTAATTATAGTTAGTATCAATCAATAAATGAATAATTGAAAAGAAAAAAATACTTACAGTCCAAACAGCAGTCATACAAGATAACCAAAATTGAAAACCAATTGGCCAATCTGAATAATTTTGAACAGTACCAAAGATAAATTTACCATCATTAAAAGAAGCATTTCTAGCAGTACCAATTGGTAAAGCAATTAAATATAAAACAATTAAACCAGTATTAGCAACAGCAGAAACAGTTTGAAGCATAGCAACATTTCTTGAACTAATACAAGTACATAAAGCTTGAGCAATAACACAAGCAGCAAAAGTACCATAAGTTTTACCAGTTGTAATTTCAAAATCACCATCTTTTGATAAATAAACAGCGGCTAAAATTTCTTGAGCATTACCATAACCAATAGAAACAAGACCTGAACATAAAGCTAAAGCATTTGATAACCCAACAACAAAAGATATAATAATTCTATATTTTTCAGGAGCATAATAAAAAGTATAATAATATAACCCACCAGAAGTTGGAATAGCACTACCAAGTTCACTCATTGAAATACCAATACATAAAATGAAAACACTTGCAACTAACCAAGACCATAAAAACCCACTTGGACCAGAAGAAAGACCAATAGCAGCAACAGATGAAATAGAAGGTAATAAACCCATAATTGAATAAGCTATACCAAAGACTTGAAAAGTTGAGAATTTTCTAGTTAATTCTTGTTTATAACCAATTTCAGCTAATAAATCTTCATCACCAATTGCATTTCTAGCATCAATTTCTCTAATAACAGATTGATTTGATTTTATTCCTGTAATTCTTGAACGAACAGGAGTAGCTGAATTTATAGTAGACATGGTTGATATATTAATCTATATATAAAAGATCATATATTTTTCACAAGATGAATAAATTGTATAAATCTAGGGATATTCAGAGATATTTATAAAAAAAAAAATAATATAGTCTCGTTTCTTCTTATCTTCTACGTCAAATACATACATGATATACTTCTCTTTATCGTCCTCGAAGAAATCGCGACATACCCTATCACAATTAAATTCATTATCAAATTTAATTATAAATTTATCATTAGCTAAGACTTACTCTCTAACTATATAATATTCTTTCTTATAATAATTCATTTAATTATGTAATACCACGGTATATTGCCAAGTTCAACACATGTTATAGTTTTTATAATATTAAAAAACAGCTACTTTAATTTGTTTGATCAACTTTTTCAAGGAATTAAAGCTGTGGAAACCGCTGGATGTGCAACAGTTTCTAGAACACCAAATCGATTGTGATTGTAGGCACGTACGTACGTGTTAATTGATATATTCACTGTATCACTGTTAATTTGTGTTAAACCGCCAGAAAAGATGGAAGATGAGGCCATCGTTTCTTATATAAAGCTGTTTAATCTGTGTAGCGCCAATTAACGCGAATTTGTTATCAATGATGATTCATGAGATGAGATGGGCATTAATTTATTCAATTTATTCAATTATTTTCGTTTTTCGTTTTTTTTATATATTATTTCTAGTTGTCTCATTGTAGTAAATCAATTTGAGGATTCTTTCTTTATATAAAGTAAGACACTGTTATCAAATGCTAATTAATCGAGTAATATTTCTGTTTGGTAATGCTAAGAAAAAACAAAATTATCTCTGGGCAGTTCTGCTTACGTCATCCGAGTAGCCAGATCTTCCGCTAACAGGAAATTAACCGCTAATATTTATTTACTTTACTTTACTTAATTTACTTAATTTACGTGTTTTATAATCTCATTTTTTATTTTATAGAGTACGTACGTGTTATTAATATTGCTATCAGTGGTTCTCCTCAAAAATTAAGTGGGTTCATATTATCATATTAAAGCCTTATAAGCTGAACTTATAGCGCATATAATCAACATCAATCGTATTCAAAAGATTCACTAATATCTTCTCTAAACTTAGAACACTCGTATTCTTTAGACAAATTTAATCCTGACCTAGCATATTGAAAATCAATGATATACATAATTTTAGAATCTGGTTGATACAATAAATTCTCTTTACTAATATCTTCATGCCTGATTCCAATGTCAGCTAATTTACATATTTCAACCTCTCCATATTCACATTCTTTTTCTGTTTCTGGTTGTCTAGTATTCTTCAAATATTCAAGAACCATTACAGGTCCTGATATCCATCTTTTAAATCCACCTTCAACTTCGATAAATTGATTAATAACACCTGAATATAGTAATTTTGGAACATGTATTATATCATTAGGGTTTTTCAAATTATAATTATTAATTTTCTCAAGAATATACTTTTCAATATTAAAATGCCTTATAAAATATTCCTTATGTCCATTATAATCAGAATAATCATCAAATTCATGAGTATCAGCAAATAGTTTTAAATATTCTAAATCTAAGATTTTCAATACAACTTCATAATCTTCTTCTTTAATTTCATTTTCTTGAATTGGTATGCCAAACCCAGAACATCCATGAAGATTTGTTTTCAACACCAAATTTAAATTATCTCCATATGATTCTTGTAATACGGTAAATCTAAATGTATCAAAATCATTAACTAATATCGATTGAATAGGAATTGAACCACATTTTTTTGAAAAGAAATCATAATACTTTTTGAAACGACAACCATTATCTTCATAATCATCTTCATTTAAACTTCTTAATTTCTGTCTCCATAAACGAAACAAAGGTGCATCTTGCTTTAAATTATATAATCTGTCACTGAAGTTAGTTGTGTTATAATTGAACAATAAATTGTTTCCTTTCTCAACATCTTCTTCTTTATCACAGTTATTAGTTTGCGTTTCTTGTAATAGAGATTTTTCAAAATGAAATCGAAAAACAATTGAATCCAATAAATCAGTTAGAACAGCTGTTTCTGTTCCAGCAGAAAGTGCTTGCCATAATATTTGTCTTCCAATTTCGTAAGCATCAGATGTTTCATTCAAACTTGTTGGAACATGTTTAATTGAAAGAATTTTAGGTTCAATTGTTTGAACAACATACTTATGCAAGTTATGCTTGTATTCTTCATCTTCAAATTGACCAGTTGTACCACAATAAAAGAGTAATTTAGGATTACAATTGTTGCCCAAACTTTTAAGTGTTGTGCTGTTAACAAATTGAACTTTTAATTGATGTTTCAAATTATCTTCAAATAAAGAAAATATAGCTTCAGTGATTTCAGCTCTTCTATAAATATTCAATCCAACTTGATATTCAGTTGGTTTGCTTTCTTGATTTAAATAAATTTTTTGAAATTGAAGCAGTCTAAATGAAATAATTACTTTACAGAAAAGTTCTCCTGCACTTTTTTTCTTTAACACATTCCATAATAGTCTCTTGTATTCTTCAATTTCATTATACTCTTCATTTGTATCATTATTATTATCTAATTGGAAGTTTGGAATTAACCCAGAAGCTATATATTTTGCTTCTCCACTTGATTTTGATACATGTCCTTCGATTTCTTTAACTTTTATTGGAATTTCTTGATTCGTAAATGAGTCAGTAAAACAGAAAAAAGAACATGGCAGTGAATAATGAAGTTTAAAGAACAATAGGCAAAAAGAATGGGAATGGGATTCGTTATTTACTGTATCAATTTTTTTTTTATCTGCAATTCCTTAAATTTTAATGAATGTAAAAGAATAAGTAAATTATCTTGTTGTTCTGATGTTTTAGGATCTAATAAAATTTCAACTTGAACAGCTAAATGAAGTTTAGAATGAAATATGTTGTTTGGATTCATTGATCTTAAATACACACATAAAGACCTGCATTTGAATTGATATAAGTGATATCGTTTATAGCTTACAACAGGAGTCAGAATCAGTGGGTGTAATTCAATGGGGATCGATTTGAGTCATTTGACTAACTATATTAACAAAATCTTGAGTCATTGCTTTGATACTTGAAAAGAAAAAGACATCTTCCAGCTTCATTAGTATTTATTCTTGAGTCTTCGTTTTCCTAGTGGTTGAATTGGTCATTATATCATCCAATAACATAGGACAGATGCACGTGACCTAATTTTTACGGCTGTGTAACATTGTGCGGCTGTTTTTTTTTTACCTTAAAAAAAATTTCAATTTAAATCTTTGAAATAACTTAATTGTATTTAAAACAAAAACTATAAGACATCAAATAACTTGAATTCAGAATTAATCATTTTATAAAAGTTATAAAAATAATAATGGATTCTGGAGAAACTAAAAGAAGTTATAAACAAATTGATATTGAACCATTTTTTGTTGATTCAACAAGTGCAACAATCTCTGGAGATGGATCAATAATGGCTACTGCAGCATCTGAAGATATAGTTATTATAAATAGAGATACAAATGAAGTTGTTCATAGAATTCAAGGTGAAGATACAATAACTACTTTAAAATTAACTCCAAATGGAAAATATTTAGCAATTTTATTACAATCACAACTATTAAAAATATTTAATTTAGAAACTTCATCATTTATAAAAAATTTTAAATTATCTGCTGCTTCATATATTTCTGCAGTTGATAAAACTTCTACTTTATTTGCATTTGGTTTAACTGATGGTAGTGTAATTGTTTGGGATATTGAAGGTTCATTTATAACTCATAATTTTAAAGGTCATGGTTCAACTTTATCAGCTTTAGGTTTTTATGGTGATTTAAATTCAAAAAATTGGAAATTAGCATCTGGTGATATTAGAGGTACTGTTAAAGTTTGGGATTTAGTTCAAAGAAAATGTATATCAACAAAAAATGAACATTCTGCTGCTGTTAGAGGTGTTTCATTTAATTCAAATGGTGAACAATTTGTTACTGGTGGTAGAGATAATATTTCAATTGTTTATAATACAAGAAATTGGAAAGAAATTAAAACAATACCTCTTGAACATTCTGTTGAAAGTACTGGTTTTATAAAATTACAAAATCAAGATAATAAAGAATATTTATATACTGCAGGTGATGATTGTTTATTAAAAGTTTGGGATGTTGAAAAAGAAACTTTAATTGCAACTTCAAAAAAACCTTTAAAAACTTCAGAAGAAATATCGATTGTTGAAGTTATTGAACTTTCAGAAGATCCTAATCGTTTAGTTTTAATTCTTTCAGATCAAACAATTGTTGATATAGATATTTCAATTGATTTAAAAGAACAATATGATAGTATTTTCCCAACCATAAGAACAATGGCAGGTAATCATGGTACTATAGCTGATATGAGATATGTTGGACCTAACTTTGATAAACTTGCGTTAGCTACAAATTCTCCAGCTTTACGTATAGTTGATTTAATTAATAATCCTTTAGAAATGGAAATTTATGAAGGTCATACTGATTTGTTAAATACATTAGATACAACAACAGATGGATTATGGATTGCTACTGCAGCTAAAGATAATAAAGCAAGATTATGGAGATATAATGAAAATTTAGATAAATTCGAATGTTATGCAATTTTTGAAGGTCATATTTCTTCAATCACAGCAGTTGGATTACCAAGAAGTCCAATTCAAGGTTATCCTAAATTCTTAATTACAGCTTCTGAAGATTTAACAATTAAAAAATGGTCTATTCCTAAACCAATTGTTGGAAGTTCAGAAGTTAGAATCATTAAATCATCAGATTATACAAGAAGAGCTCACGATAAAATGATTCATGCTATTGATATTAGTCCAAATGATGATTTCTTAGCTACAGCAAGTCATGATAAATTAGCTAAAATTTGGGATTTACAAGGAGGTGAAACAGTTGGTGTTTTAAAAGGTCATAAAAGACCAATTTATGATATAAGTTTCTGTCTTTATGATAGATTAATAGTTACTGGTTCAGGTGATCAAACAGCTAAAGTGTGGTCATTAGAAGATTTCACATGTACTAAAACATTTCAAGGACAATCTAATGCTATACAACGTGTTTCATTTATTTCCAAAAATCAATTTATCGTTGGTGCTTGTGCTGATGGTTTAGTTAAAGTTTGGGAATTATCATCTGGTGATTGTGTTCAAACATTAAATAATCATGATAATAGAATTTGGGCATTATGTGTAAAGAATGATGGTGAAGAATTTATAACTGCAGATGCAGATGGTGCAATTACTATATGGATAGATAATACTGAAGAAACTAAAGCTCTTGAAGATGATGCTAAAAAAATCAAAGTTGAAGAAGAACAATCATTACAAAATTATATAAATAAAGGAGATTGGTTTAATGCTTTCCTTTTAGCTTTAAAACTAGATCATCCAATGAGATTATATAATGTTTTAAAATCATGTATAGCAGCAAATGAAGATAAGGGTTCAATTTTAGGTTCATTGAAATTAGAAAAATCAATTGGTGAATTAGATGATAATAAAATTTTATTATTATTTAAAAGAATAAGAGATTGGAATACAAATGCTAGATTATTTGAAGTTGCACAAAAAGTAATTAAAGTTATTTTAATAAATTGTGATATGGATAAATTATATCAAATTTCTGGAATTATGAATTATATTGATGCAATTATTCCATATAGTGAAAGACATTATCAAAGATATGATGATTTAGTTGAACAAAGTTTTATCTTAGATTATGCCATTAATAAAATGAATGAATTAGTGAATTGAAATTTCTTTTTTTTTAGATTTGTATATTATAAGTTTTAAAATTTAATTTAAATTAAACCATAAAAGTAGGAAATGAAAAAAAGGATCTTGAAGTGTTGTGGCTGTGCAGGTCGCCACATCAATGCGCCACCTAGATTTTTTCAAAAATTCATGATGATGTTTTGATATAAACTGTTTCTTTTAACAAATAGTTGTTTCCTATAAACTATCTCTTTGTCACCTATAATGGTTACTGAAAGTATACCTAGAAAAGAACGAAGTCCAACTAGAAATGGAGCTCCTACTTACAGAGATAGAGACAGTGGCACTGCAACACCGGTGACACCAAAAACACCAAAAACACCAACAATAACTACATCTGAATATAATGCTGAAGATTATTGGGATGGACTAATAGAAATCCCTCCAAGCAATTGGATCTTTACAATGGATGATTTGAAAAATAATACACCTTCAAGAAGACTTATTGAAGAAGGTAAGAGACTTAAATTCCAAGAAGAGATTCAAAAAAGATGTAAAGGTATATTTTTTATGTTCAATTGTTGTCGTCAACTTAGATTATCACGTTCTGTTGCATTAACTGGTTCATATTTCTTTCACAGATTTTATATGAGAAGAGATTTAGTTTCTCATCATTATTTTGAAATTGCTACAGCTTCATTATTTTTAGCATGTAAATCAGAAGAGTGTAGAAGAAGATTAGGTGATGTTGTTAAAGTTTGTTCAAAAATTGCATTCCGTGATACGGTTACTGAAACTATTGACGAAGATTCTAAGATTTATTGGAAATGGAAAGATTTATTAACAAAGTTGGAAGAAATATTATTAGAAGAATTATGTTTTGAAGTTACTCCTGAAAATCCATATAAAATATGTTTAGAAGTGTTAAACTTACAAGAAGAAGCTTCGGAATTATTAACAGATGACTGGTCAATAAAGTCCAAAGGTATATTTGTTCACTGTTGTAACTTTTTAGAAATTTCATCTAGAGTGCCTTTAATTGTGTTACATGATATAAGAACTGTTTGTGCACTAGGTGTGATTATTGGTGCTGAAAAAGAAAATACTGTTCTCCCGACTGGGTTTTTGGAAGAGGAACTGAACTGCTCTGTGGACGAGGTGTGGTTGTGCTACCAGGAGTTTGTGGAGCTAGGAAGAATATTGAATCCCATTGACCCCCATTTCCATGTGTTGAATAACATCCCCAAGCTGAACAGAGACAAGTTTCAGGACGTGGCGAACTCAAAACCGCGTTAGCGCCGAACAAACGCCGAACAAGAGAAGCACACAAAATGAGTTTTGCTCCCACTCGATCCATCCCCTAGAACTGCCTCCTATCTATCCACTTCTTCTTTTAAGTCTTTTACTAGTTTATAGCTCTTTTTAATTGTAACTACTACGTCAAATTATCCACAATGAGTGCTTCTATGAAACATCATGTCGTATGTTTATACTTCTTCAACTTCATTCTGTTTTAATTTAATTTATTTTATACTAACTTCTTTCAATATTTAATTAATTATAGCTTACTGCAGATGAAATCCGTCAAAGAAAGTTTTTAAAACGTGGTCTTTCATTAAATATTTTGGTTTTAGGTCAAACTGGTACTGGTAAATCCACTTTCATTAATACTCTTTGTGATGAAGATATAGTTCCAACTAATCGTGGTGTTCCCGCTGAATTATCAATTGAAAAACATTCTGCTAAGATTTATGAAGGTGGTACTCAAATTAATTTAGATATTACTATGGTTCCTGGTTTTGGTGATTTCATTGATAATACTAAATCTACAAAAACAATTGTTGAATATGTTGAAAAACAATTTGATACCATGTTAGATGAAGAATGTAGAATTCAAAGATCAAATAAATCAAGAGATAGTCGTATTCATGCAACTTTATATTTTATTAGACCAACTGGTAAAGGTTTACGTGAATTAGATTTAGAATTATTAAGACATTTAACTACAAGATGTAATGTTATTCCAATCATTTCCAAAGCTGATTTATTAACAGATGATGAAGTTATATTAAACAAACAATTGATTTTAAATGATATTAGAAAGCATAGCATTGATATTTATGATTTTACTAGTTGTTTTGAAGATTTGGATGAAGAATACTTTCCTGGTAAATTAAGTGAAATTGTTCCATTTGCTATCGTTTCTGGTACTGATAGAATGATTATTGATCAAGAAGAATTCAAAGTTAGAAAGTTACCTTTTGGTGTTGTTAGAGTTGATGATCCATCACATAATGATTTTTTGGTTTTAAGAACATGTTTGTTAGGTGCCAGTTTACAAGATTTAAAAGAAACTACTCAAACAATATATTATGAAAGATATCGTACTGAAAAATTAACTAATAATTCACTGCAAGATATGTTAGATGGTAATTCTAAGTTTGAAAAGACAACTGTTTCTAGTACATTATTAGACCGTTTAAGATCAAATGTTAATTCGAGACAATCTAGTATTATTTCCACTGATAGATATATGGCTTCTCAACCAAAAGTTATGTAATTAGAATTATTTTAGTTTTA
The DNA here is from genome assembly GCA_030572235.1 of Ambrosiozyma kamigamensis. Classification (NCBI taxonomy): domain Eukaryota; kingdom Fungi; phylum Ascomycota; class Pichiomycetes; order Pichiales; family Pichiaceae; genus Ambrosiozyma; species Ambrosiozyma kamigamensis. Next base: position 19,036 of record JAJLZM010000199.1, on the reverse strand, counting down.
AATTTTCTTTTTTTTGCTATATTTGCTCTTTTCTCTTTTTTATTTTCGAAATTAAACATATATTTAGTTCATCTCTCTTTTTTACATGTTTTTTAATTTTTTCTTATATAAACAGCATTACAAAGTTTCACAAGTTCTACTTTCTTTCTTCCTGCTTTACTTAATATTATTGTAGTTTTCTTTAATTCATTAAATACGTAAAAGAGGTGATAGTAACTAAGTATATACGAAAGATATAAGGAAAATGTAAACGAACAAAACAACAACATAAAGACAATTCTTTTTTTTCTTTGTAGAAAAACACTCTAGATCAGTTCAAAAGGGCAAAAAAAAAAGCATAACAAAACAGATGATAGTTACATAATTATTTCATATTTGATATCATGTTTAATAGATTTATTTGGTAAAATATAAGAATTTAACAAATAAACATCATCATTAATTTTATTACCAGAACCTATAATTGAGATATTACCAGAATCTTTAAAACCAATAACTTTAAATGATTCATGAGCAGCTAATAATTCTTTATATTTTTCAGCACCTTTCTTTTTAACGATTTCACTAATTGAAATTATATCAACCCCAGTACCTTCAATTCTAACCCAATTACCAATATTTGATTTCATTGAAATAATTGAATTTCTAATTAAAGCATTTTTACCAATTGTAACATCATTTAAAACAATTGAGTTTGAAATTCTTGTACCTGAATTAATTACAGTATTTTCACCAATTGAAACATAAGGACCAATTTTTGTACCATGAGTATAATCAATTTGAGCTGAAGGATGAATAAAAACAGGCGAGATGATATTAATTGAAGCAGGTTGTAAAACGATTCTATCAACTGTATTTGTTCTACGATGTAATGGAACAGCAGCAACTGAAGCAGGTGAAAGTGGTGATTCTAATCCTTCTTTTTTAATTTTTTCTAAATATAATTCATTTGCAATTAATGCATCAGCAGGTGTTTTAATTGCTTTCCAAAATCCTCTATATTCATAAACATAAGTATTACCAAATTCAGGTAAATTTCTTAAGATATCTTTTTCCATTGAAATTATATCTTCATCTTCTTGAGAGAAAACATCATTTGCTAAAGTTGTTAATTTAGTAATTTTAGCATTAGCTAATCTTTTAAATAATTGTTCATTAAAAACATAGATACCACCATTAATAATATTTGATATTTTAGTTTCAGGATTTTCAACATAATGAACAACGTGTTTAGTGGTTGGATCAGAAACAATGACACCAATTGATGATTTATCAGAATCATTTAAAGCTAAAAACATATCATAATCAGAAGGTTTAACACCAAATAAAACGGAATCTATTTTACCATGATGTAAACTTTTTTGAGCTTCATAGAAATCAAGAACATCTTGTAATGGTAACGAACAAACAATATCACCATGAATGACTAAGAAACTTTCAGGATTACCTTTCATTATTTCATCTTTAAAATAATATAAACCACCAGCTGTACCTAAAGCTTTAAATTCTTTTAAATATTTAATTTGACAATTCTTTTTTTGATATTTCAGTCTTGCATTAAAAGATGAAATAAATTCTGTAAAGACACTTGGTTCATAAAACCCAATTAATAAAATTTCAGTAATTGTATCAATTTTTAAAATAGCATCAATTGTATGAGATAAAAGGGGTTTACCAGCAATTGGGAATAAAATTTTTGCTTGATCTAATGCTAATGGTCTAAATCTAGTACCTCTCGAAGAGCCACCAACCTATAATAATTAATCAACAGTTAAATGAATTGTAGTTAGTATGGATTGAAACTATCCGAATCACATCATCATCTCCCCACAAATTAATTGATTTAAATCAGAAATAAAGAAAAGAATAGCATACCATAATAATAGCTTTTGAAGTCATGATAGAATGAATGATAGAATTATAATATATTTCAGTTTAATTGTAACTAAAAACCAGAAAAAAACAAGAAGAAATCTAGTAGTAATGATGAGTTGTCCTAGAAGAACAAGTTAATTATTTAGGAAAAGGAGGAAAAATGGCAACTATGACTCGTGGCGCGGCAGAGGTGGCTGGTGTGGCGGTGCAAGAAAGACTTGTACATAGTTATTTCAACTTATTTAGTATAAAAAAAGAGATTTTTGTTGAATAACAAGTAATTAAATAATAAATTAAGATAGCAAAGAATAATATAAGTTATATAACAGAGAAAGTATAAATAAATAATTTAAGAAAGCAAAACCAAAACCAAGGAACAACAAAAACTTACTGATGTTTAAAATAAACCATTTTCCAATTTATAATTTTCAATTAAATCAGAAACATCAACTGGACCATCACTAACAGAAGCACAGTCAAAATCAAAGATTAAACAATCACCAGTATTAACATCAATTCCAAAATTTCTCAAATTTAAATCATTATGATTAACACCAATAGAAGCTAAATCTTCAACTATTTGAATGACTTTTAATTTCTCTTCTTTAGTTTTAGCTTCTCTTATATTTAGCTTCTCAAACACCAAGTACAATATACCAACATTCTCATGTGTTATGGGATCATTGATATATTTGTAACCGCTACCTAATAAAGTAGAGATGTTTGCATCCAAACCTGATTCTTTAATTCTTTTATGGCTATAAACCTCTTTACTATGAGCAGTCATTGCACCTTCTATTGATTCAGTAGTGAGTTTATAATACTTTAGTATAACATCAGTTGACAATCTGGGTTTTTCTACTTCATAGTCAAAAACATTCAAAAGGCTGATGCATTTATCCCAACTGCAACTTATAACGTCAGTAGGCACATCATCAACTACATGCTGTACAATTTGATAGTTGGATTTTGGATCAGGTCTAGAAGACATTATTGATGTAGCAAGTGATGAAGAAGTTCCTGGAGGAGAAAATGAAGATGATGTCAGATCATCAGATTGAATTTTAAATTCATTTTGAGTTTCATATTTATCTTGAATTTTATATTCATCTTGATTATTATTATTATTGTTGTTGTTGTTGTTGTTGTTGTCTCTTTGATCATTTTTATCTGTATTATTTTTTCTTCCTTTTTTATCTTCCTTATCTTTCTTACCTTTATGTTGTTGTTGTTGTTGTTGTTGTTGTTGTTGTTGTTTGTCTTCTTCTTCTTCTTCTTCAGGATCTTCTTCTTCTTCTTCTTCTTCTTCTTCTTCTTCTTCTTCTTCAGAATCTTTCTGTTCTGGAACAATTCCATTCAATATTTGGATAAACTTGGTGAAATTTGCCCTTAGACGAGAATATGAGTCCATATCAGAAAGTTTATTATCCACCAATGATGAAATCAATAATTTTGATGTAATTCCTGATGCTAACGGAGGGCAATGATAAGATTGAAACTTAATCTCATATGTATGATTCTTAAATTTATCTAAATCATTGAAATTAACAATAAATTTTATGAACCAAAAATTTATCCCGTTAGTTAAAACACCATACTCAGATGGACAGCAAATACTATTGTTAAATAGCTGTGGAATATGGGAAATTATATCATGTTTCGTTGTAAGAGAATCTTTTTTAAATTCAATTGGTAAGAGGGGAAAGTTGGGAGACCATATCTCTCCTCCAGGTTTGAATGTAGAAGCGAATACAATATCAGGAATAAAACTGGCTGCATATTCTTTGTCATTTGGAAATGTAATACATTCACCTACCATATAACCCAAATTTGGATTTATTAAACTTAGAATGGAACTAATATCTGTACCAGTATGTAAAATCCAGGAAGTTTGAAGTCCAGCTTCACTTGAATCCACAGGTACTTTACTACTGATTCTTGAATTAAAACTTTGTAAAATTTCCTTGATTCTGTTCTTTGCTTCAGCTGTTTTAGATTTAGCTCTGATACTTTTTCTAAATCCATCTATAAGTTGAGTGATTTCATTATCTGGAATGCAACCATCATCGAAAACTTTGATAGTGTTCGTAATTTGATCATCGTTACTTTTGTATTCAAAAGATATTGCTGGAGCATTTGTTATTTTTGACTGTTTTGACTTTTTTGAATGTGGTAATATAGGTGTTAGTTTATTTAAATTCATCAATGGCGTGTTAGGCATTTGATCCATATATAATTGAATGAATAACGGTGAATTAGAGAATATTGTTTTAATTGGAGGGACAGATAAAATTAAATCAATAGCTTTAGATATTTCATCTGATTTTGAACTATCTAGTGATAAAAGATAATTACAAACTTGTTTTAATTCTAATCCATAATCTTGAAAGGTGTAATTTAAAACATCGAAAAAATCAAAATTTTCAGTTTTGTTATCCAACCACTTGAATCCAATGTTCTTATCCAAATCGATATTAATCACCCTTTGCTTCAAGGTCAAAGTTTTTGATTTTTTTGATTTTTTTAAATTTTGTTGTTGTTGTTGTTGTTTCCTTCTTTTAAGTGAAACAGGTTTAGAGGGTTGAGGTCCTCGAGGTCCTTGAGGGCGACCAGCTTGTGAATCTTGTTGTGATTTCTTAATTGATTTTCCCATATTTAGTTTGAAATAGCCAGCATAGGTATATTAAAGAATAAATACATGGTATAAATATATTGAAATGAAGGAGTAACAGAAAAAATACATAAAAGAAAGAATTGTTTACTGTAGTCGATGACTGTCGATCGTAAGTAAATTAAATCAAATAATAAAAATACAAAAACATGAAAACATAAAAAAGTATTCATTTGTTAAGAAACGCTTTTCTCCAAAATTCATTACCATCACGATCAATCGTATCTCCATGACATGGAATAATCTTTTCAAATTTCCAGTTATCAACAATAGCTTCATTAGCCTTAGTCATTTTATCACTATCTAAAACTACTTTGGACAGAAGTGTATTATTAAGATAAGTACCTGGACTAAAAGCTTTCTTTAATAACCAACCAAAAATACCACCATGAGGATCTTTACCATTATATTGTTCATTAAATAAATCAGAATTAGGATTTTTATTACCATTCCATTGAAAATTAAAAAATAAATCACCTTCTAATAAAGTTTTAAATTTTGGAACATAAAGAGCCAATTCTCTATTTGCATGAGATGGAACAAAAATAAATTCAAAATTATTTTTAATTATATCTGAATTTTCAGGAATACCTAATTTTAATAATGAATCTGATTTTAAAATTTGATGACTTAATTCATCTCCAATTTTATAATCAATTAAAGAATCAATTTTTTCATTACAACCAGTCATACCAATAATTTTAATATTTGGAAATTTTTCTTTATATTGTAAAACAGCCATTGTATGTTCAGCATCAGGAATTATAATATGAGTAACTTTATTAATAAATGTATCATCTTTAGATAAATCACCTTGTTCAATTAATAAATCATCAATTGATTTGATAACTTTTTCATCATAAGGGATTGTTGAATAAATAACAAATTTTGAAACATCAGTTTTAATAATTGACATTCTAGCACCAAATGCAAACTTATCAGCTCTACTAAATTCAGTTGAATGTGTAATAATACCAGGAGTAACTAGTCTTGAAACACCACCTAAAACTGCAGGATAACCCATTATGAATTGATTGTAATTTGAATTGTATAGCTGTAAACTTGTAGAACCAATATTAAGAGGAAAACACAGGTATTTATAGGAAGTAATAGTAGGAATAAATTTGAGAGAAAAAGAAAAACCATCGCACTGGAAGCCGAGGATAAGACCGTTGCATTTGTAATGATCACAGAGCCAGACTGTTTTTACTGTTTTTACCCATAAAGAAGTATATTGGTCATAAACATAAAAAAATGTACAAGAAAAAAAAAGTTAGCTAGAAATATGTAAAATTAAGTTACAAATGACTTTTAGATAAAAATTCAGAAGCTTGGTTACCAGCAATTGTACCAAAAACAACACATTCTAATAAAGATGACCCGCCTAATCTATTACTTGAATGAACTCCAGATGTAGTTTCACCAGCTCCCCAAATACCTTTAATTGGTAAATTTTCAGTATTTAAAAATTCAGAATTTGTATTAATTTTAGCTCCACCCATAGTAAAATGTAAAACTGGTGTTGTTTTACCATAATAAATTTCAGTATCATCATTAATTTCATTTGGATTTAATTTCCATGTACCATAATGATCTCTACCAAATTCAAGATCATTTAAATTTTTAACAGATTCAGAATATTTAATTAAAGTATTTTTAATATTTGGATATTTTTTTTCTAAATCTGATATTTTTTCTTTAAACATTAATTTTTTAAACATATAGAAACCAACATTAGATCTAATACTTTCAACAGAACCTTCATCCATAATTAATGTTGAATCCCATTGTTTGACATGATCATGTTTTAAAGGTGTACAAGCTTGAGTAATTGCATTTGTAACTTCATCTCTTCTTAAAACTTCATTAATAAATCTATCACCATTTGTATTAACTAAAATACCTCCATGACCTCTTAAAGCTTCAGCAGCTAAGAATTTAACATGAGACAGTTCATCATTTGTATCAACAAATCCAGTTGGATGAACTTGAATAGATTCCATATCCATTAATTGAGCACCAATTGCAGTTAATAAAGATAAAGATTCAGTTCTTGGTGAATTAGTTGAAGGATAACCAATTAAATCAGGTCTATACTTTTTAATTAGACCAGTAGTATCACCAGCAAATCCACCAGATGCCATAATTACAGGTCCAAATAATTTATCAATTTTATTTTCACCATTTTCAGATATATCTTGATATTCAACACCAATAACTTGTTTATTTTCATCAGTTAATAATTTAATAACTTTACAATCAGTTTTTAAAGTTGCAGTATTTTCAAATTCAGTATTAATTTTTTTTAATAAAGTTGAAATGATTGCAAAACCAGGAGGTAATTTACCAGAACCTCTATGAGTTCTAGGTCTTGAATGACCACCTAATTGAGAAACAACAGATAAATCAACACCAATTTTATCAGTTAAGAAATAAACAGCATTTTGAGAATTATTAACTAAAGTTTGCATCAATTGTTCTCTTTCTACTTTATTACTTGAAGTTTGATAAATTTCACCAGAAGATTGTAAAGTATCATGATAAAATAAATCATCAAATTGAGTTTGAAATTTAGTTGGAGCACCATTAATACCAGATGAAGCTTTAATTGAATTACCACCGAATTTAGATTCCATTTCTAAAACAGTGACTTTTAAGCCATGGCTTAAAGCAGTATAAGCAGAAGTTAATCCAGCCAAACCACTACCTATAACTATTATTTGTTTAGTTGCCATTATTGAAGAATCAGATGATGATGATTTATTTGAAAGAATTGAAGTATAAAGTTGATATAATAGAATTGATACAAGGGAAATAAGAAGAAAGTATCTTTTGTGAGTTCTCATCAATAAAGAAAACAATTTCATCTAATATTGAAAGGAGTTCAACATAGTTAATTGTTTTAACTTAGTTTTGCTCTTTGATAAATTAACGGATCAAATCGAACCACAAACTAGTTCTGTTACGTAAGCCTTTCCTGTCCTTCTTTTTGGTTTTTTCAAATTTTTCTTGAAATTTCCCAATAACAAACCCATTTCTAACGATATTTAAATTCTAACCAGACTACACTATCAAGGAAAGTACTCTGCTACTTCATCTCTCTTGGTTCTCTATGTAAAGGTGGGTTTTTGCAGCGCACGTACTTGCTGACGTAACGATGAAAATTTGTTACCACAATTCAAACTAAATCAACTAAATAAATCAAATAAAAGAATAACTGGCTAACAAGAAAAGAAAATAGAATCAAAAAGATGAAATACGTTATTGAACACATGGAAAGTGGCTTCACAGAATGGGTCATTTTGGAATATTCTCAAATATTAAGAGATTTAGGTCCTAAAAATTTATTCTTAACTTCATTACCAAAAGATACAAAAGAATCAGATATTCCAAAAAGATTACTTGATTTAGGATTACAATGGACTACTAAAGAATTAACTGAATTCATTGATGTACCAGTTTCTCAATTATGTTTATTAGATCCAAGAGCTGAAATAGATTTACAACCTGAAGATAATAGTCAATTTGAATATTTTATATTTGGTGGTATATTAGGTGATCATCCTCCAAGGGATAGAACAACTGAATTAAAAGTTAAATTAGGTTGTCCAACTAGAAGATTAGGAAATTTACAAATGACAACTGATACTGCAATTAGAACAACTAAATATATAATTGAAAAACAAATTAAATTTCAAGATATTAAATTTATAGATTATCCTGAAATTAGATATAGTAAACATGAAGCTACTGAAATGCCATTCAGATATATATTAGATGATGAAAATAAACCTATTTTACCTCAAGGTATGCTTGAATTAATTAAAAAAGATAGTGAAAAAAGTTTGGATGATTTCTTTTAAAACGAAAATCAAAAATCAAAATCAATTGTATATTATTATTACTATTATTATTATTATTATATTGCTTTACTTTATTATATATGACAAATACGTAGCATAATTTTTTTATTTCTTACTTTAAACCCACGACAGCGCAAATGTTGTACCGCCACCTCTGCACCGCCTCGAGATAACGAGTGGCAACCTAAAATTAAAACAGACAAACCACAAAACCAGCTCAAAAAGAAGGAAAAAGAACCCACAAACAACTCAACTAATAGAAATACAATATCAAATATAGATTATTCTGTTCATAATGACAAACCTAAATAAACTCCTTCGAGCTTCACTCCTCGGAGGTTTATTTCTATCATCTTCAGTATTATCTTTAAACGAAGATAATTTAGCTGATAACAATAAATTCAATTCAGATTATTCAATTAAAATAATAGAGGACCAATTAGACTATTTAATCAATTCAGATAGTTCATCTAACTTATTCAAAAGTCAAAATGTTAAAAAGGATGATTTTAATTTTATAGAAAGTTCAGATGAAGATAAATGTCCCCCATGTTTTAACTGTAACTTACCAAATTTTGAATGTACACAATTTTCAAGTTGTAATGAAAATACCGGAAGATGTGAATGTTTAGATGGGTTTGGTGGTGAAAACTGTTCTCAACCTGTTTGTGGCGGTTTATCTGGTGGTGATAATAGACCAGTTAGAGATGATTCTGGTAAATGTGATTGTTCTCCAGGCTGGTCCGGTGTTAATTGTAATATTTGTGAAGAGGATTCTGTTTGTGATCCATTCGTTCCAGGTGAATTAAAAGGTACTTGTTACAAGTCAGGTATTATTGTTAAGAAATTTCATCAAATGTGTGATGTTACAAATAAAAAAATTCTTGCTATGTTAGGTACAAAGACTCCACAAGCTACTTTTAGTTGTAATAAAACTGAAGCAACTTGTAATTTCCAATTTTGGATTGCTCAAGAAGAAAGTTTCTATTGTGAATTATCTAAATGTGAATTTGAATATGATTTATTTGCAAATACAACTCATTATAAATGTCCTGAAGTTGCTTGTAAATGTTTACCAGATAAAATGCTTTGTGGTCAAACAGGTTCAATTGATATTTCAGATTTCTTAACTGAAACAATTAGAGGTCCAGGTGATTTCTCATGTGAATTAGACGATAGAAATTGTAAATTTTCAGAACCAAGTATGAATGATTTAATTCAAAATGTCTTTGGTGATCCATTTATTACATTAAGTTGTAAATCTGGTGAATGTTTACATGAAAGTGAAATTCCAGGTTTTGATTTACCAGGTAAAAAGAAATTAACTATTGGAGATTTTGCAAGAATTGGTTTAACTTTTATTGCATGTGGTTTAGTTGTTGTTGCATTAGGTTATGCAATTAAAAGTTCACCTTTATTTAACGATGATGATGGTAAAATTAATTTAACAGATGAAGAATTTACCGAAGATGATGATGCATTTAATTCAGGTTATAAACCTGCTACTTTTTCATTTGAAAATGTTAGTTATAATGTTGGTGGTAGACAAATTTTAAAGGATGCTGCAGGTATTGCAAATCCAGGTGAATGTTTAGCAATTATGGGTGGATCAGGTGCTGGTAAAACTACTTTGTTAGATATTATTGCAGGTAAAAATAAAAGTGGTGATGCTTCAGGTTCAATTTATGTTAATGGTGAACAAATTATTTCTAAACAAGATTTATATAATTTTCAACAAGCATGTGGTTTTGTTGATCAAGATGATGTTTTAATTCCAACTTTAACTGTTTATGAAACAGTTTTAAATAGTGCATTATTAAGATTGCCACGTTCAATGCCAATTGCTGCTAAAAAAAATAGAGTTTTACAAATTTTATATGAATTAAGAATTTATAATATTAAAGATAAAATTATTGGATCTGATTTTGAAAGAGGTATTTCTGGTGGTGAAAAAAGAAGAGTTGCAATTGCACAAGAATTAGTTACATCACCATCAATTTTATTTTTGGATGAACCAACGTCAGGTTTAGATGGTTATAATGCATTTAATGTTGTTGAATCATTAGTTAGATTAGCTAAAGATTATAATAGAACAATTATTTTCACTATTCATCAACCACGTTCTAATATTGTTGCATTATTTGATAAGTTATTATTATTATCTGAAGGTAATTTAGTTTATTCTGGTCAAATGTCTGAATGTAATACATTTTTCACAAATAATAATTATTCATGTCCTCCTGGTTATAATATTGCAGATTACTTAATTGATATTACCGCATCAACTTCTAGTGGTGGTTCAAATAATAATAAGGCTTTAGATATTGAAAATTTAGCACCAACAACACATAATGATTTACATGAAATATTAGCTGAAAATACCACAGATGATCCAACTATGGAATGGGCACACTATGCAGAACATCGTGATGAATTCTCTCATACGCTGGATAATTCACAACAACTAGAATCATCAACAACTGAAGCTGGTAAAAGTACTTCACCTTCACCAATCAATTCTATTTTTGTTGATTCAATTGTTTTTGAACAATTAAAAGCTGAGATTAAACAATTATCAGATGATTTTAAAGCACGTTCAAGTTCAGAAACAGGATCTACTAATTCATTTTTCAAAGAAGATAGAAGTAAAAATAAAGCTAGCTTTTTATCACAATTAACAATTTTAAGTTCAAGAACTTTTAAAAATTCATATAGAAATCCAAAATTATTAATGGGGCATTATATTTTATCATTATTTGTTGGATTATTTTGTTCATATATTTATTTTAATTTACAAAATAATATTAGTGGATTTCAAAATAGATTAGGATTATTTTTCTTTTTATTAACATTATTTGGATTTTCTACATTAACTGGATTACATTCATTTAGTACAGAAAGAATTGTTTTTATTAGAGAAAGAGCAAATAATTATTATCATCCATTAAGTTATTATTTAAGTAAGATATTATGTGATGTCATTCCATTAAGATTATTCCCACCAATTATATTAATGGCTATAATTTATCCATTAGTTGGATTAAATATGGAAGGTAATAAATTTTGGTTATCAATTATTATATTAGTTTTGTTTAATTTAGCAACAGCAGTTGAAATATTAATTATTGGTATATTAATTAAAGAACCAGGATCAGCAACAATGGTTGGTGTTTTAATTTTATTATTCTCATTATTATTTGCAGGATTATTTATTAATAAAGAAACTATCCCACCACAAATTGCATGGTTTGAAAATATATCGGTTTTCCATTATGGATATGAAGCATTAAGTGTTAATGAAGTTAATGGATTGGTTTTAAAAGAAAAGAAATATGGATTAGATATAAGTGTTCCAGGTGCAGTTATTTTAAGTACATTTGGATTTGATGTTGGAGCAGTTATATTTGATATTTGGTGGTTAACTGGAATGTGTGGTGCATTTATTGTTTTAGGATATATTGGATTACATTATTTTGTCTATGAAACTAGATGATGTATTATTTTTTTTTAAAAAAAAAAGAAAGAAAAAGAAAGAAAAGTTTACTTGAATTATATTATTAAATCCATTTATTTTCGTTTTGTATTAATTGTATAGAAGTATTAATGAATTGAATTGAATTAAACCTCTGCACCGCGACAGACCATTTGTGGCAAGTGAGGCGTAGCCAGTGCACCGCCGCAGCACCGTGATTTGCGCCGCACACGATTGTTCCAAAAATAAAATCAAAATAAAACAAAAAATCAAAAAAAACACCTTTTTGCCCCTTTTCCCACTTGATTGTACCTGATTCACAGAACCCTAGATCACTGTTCCTTGCCTCCCCTCGTTTGCAGTGCCACATCCACCATGTCTAGGTATGATAAGGCCAATCCCTTTGACTTTTCAGATGACGATGATTCAATGATTCGTGAACCCAATTACAATCAAAGAAGAACTGTGTCATCTAATTCTTTTGATAACAGAACTTTTTCTTACCAGACTGCAACGACAAACTCAACTGCTACAAAGAATTTCAAAAACCCATACGCTAGTCCTTCTATGGGATATGGAAGTGAATTTGCTAATCCTTTTTCTGAAAGAAATAATAATAATAATATTTATGATTTAAATCATATCCCAACAAATCTTTCAAAAGATACTTCATTTACAGTTAATAATAATAGTTTTAGTACAAACAATAGTCCAACTGAAATGTTTTCACCAGCAGGTGCTGGTTATGGAGGATATAACAACAACAACAACAATATACATAATAATAATAATAACCAAAATAAAAATTTACCACCTGTCCCTAATTTTTCAGCTTTTCAAACACCTGGAACAGATACTTATAATGATAATAGTACTAGTCGTTTAACAAGTGAATTTCAACGTCCTCCTGTTATAGGTAATACAAGAAATATAAGTACTCATGATTCATTTGAAATGATGAGACCTCCTTTGGATATAAATATCAAACCACCAATTGATGAAAGTAATAATTCATTTAAAAGAATATTATTTGGACCAAGAGAAAATGGATATGCATTTTTTACAATACTAGTTACAATTATACAATTAGCTGTATTCGTTTATGAATTAATTAAAATGGGTATCTATACACATAATCCATTTCAAACTAAACCATATTTTAATCCAATGTTAGGACCTTCAACTTATTTATTAATTAATGTTGGTGCTAGATATGTGCCATGTATGACTGAGATTGAAAATATAACAGATGTAACAAATTTAGAATGGCCATGTCCAAATTCAACAAGTTATTCAACAGATGTTTGTTCATTATCTGAATTATGTGGATTTGGTGGATTACCAACAAATGATGATGGAGAACCTGAACCAAATCAATGGTATAGATTAATAATACCAATGTTTTTACATGCAGGATTTTTACATATTATTTTTAATTGGTTATTACAATTAACAATGGGTTCAAGAATAGAAAGATATATTGGATCATTAAGATATGGATTTATTTATATGGCATGTGGTATATCTGGATTTTTATTAGGTGCAAATTTTACACCAGCTGGTATGGCATCAACTGGTGCATCAGGTGCATTATTTGGATCTTGTATTGCAACCAATTTAATATTATTAATTTTAAATAATAATTTAGTTCATTATGATCCATATTCAATGAATTCAACACAAAAACAATTTAGAATTTTTTTATTTGCATCACTTATTGAAATTTTGATTATGATTGTTTTAGGTTTATTACCAGGATTAGATAATTTTGCACATATTGGAGGATTTGTAGTTGGATTATTATTAAGTATAGTTTTATTAAATGATCCACATTTCATATTTACAAAAGAATATAGAGAATATAAAAAAGATTATTATAGAACTAAAAAAGTTACAAATATTGGATCATTTATGACATTAAGAAATAAAATTCCATTCATCTTTTGGATTATATTTAGACTTATTTGTTTCAGTTTAGTTATAGTATGGTTTGTTTTATTATCTAAAAATTTTGCTGAAAAAGGTGCTAAAGCAAGTGAAAGTTGTACATGGTGTAAATATTTAAATTGTTTACCTGTTAACGGTTGGTGTGACGAGGGTGATTTATCAGTTACAACTACAACAACAAGTTCAAGTTCTGATGATGATTCAACTTCAACCGCCACAGCAACTGATTCAACATCATCATCAACATCCTCAGATCAATTTTCAGGTTTTGCATCAAGTTTACCAATATTTATAATTCGTTTTATTTTTAAAATAATTGAATCATTGATTTAATTAAAAAAAATAAAATAAAAAAAAATATTTTGAATATTCATACTTATAATTGAAAAAAAAATTAAAGTATACTATTTCCAATTCCCAATATAACGTTTCCCCCACCTCATTTTTTTATTGCTTATCTTTTTTATTTCCCTTTTTGTTTTTTTTGTTTATTGTTTACTCTTTTTCTTTTCTTTTCTTTTCTTTTTCAAACTTTGCTTTTTTCTTGTTGTCATATTTTTACGAATGGGTTATATGTTACAAATTACAATTTATTAAAAAAAAAATTAAAACATTATTAAAAACCAACTATTTTACATTCATTCCCTTACTTATTATTGTTGTTCATTTTTTTAAAGTCACTCCTTTATATCAAAATCTCTACTATTACTTACTTACATTATGGTTTATTTTATCTCTTTATTTTTTGTTTAGTTTTTGTTTTCCGTTTATTATTGTACAAGGTGTTTTAAATAAATTATTATCAAAAAACATAAACTAACTACGTGTAATTAATTAACTCACAAGACAGCGAGTATTTAAACCTCGTTATTTCCTCTTTTTTTTGTTTTCATTTTTGTACTACTTCTTCTTCTTGGAATTCTTGAAAGTTCAGTCAAATCCTTTATACTCTTTATGCTTTCCTTTGACTCAATCACTTCCTAGGGATCATGAATCGGGCCGTTCCTGATCTTTTGATTAGAATAGACTTCTCTCCTGTTCATCATCTACATTCTTGTTATAAATTCAAAAATAATTATCATCATTTTATTCCAAAACTTCAATAAACCCAATCTATTTACAGCTAGTTTCATCCTTAAATTAAGAACACTCTGATACTCACCATCATCAGTCTCTTTTTAATTTATCATAGACAAATTCTTCAGAGGTCCTTGGACCTTGGATGCTCCAAATTCTTAATTCTTGGTTTGAATTATTTTCCAAAAATTTCTTTTAAATTTTTTATATTGATCATCATCTTGAAATTTAAAAGTAACATTTAATGCTAATTGATGAAGCACCCTGTCATTTGAATGGTTCTAGAAAAAAGGTAGATGATCTATATAGAATCACCCCTGTTGCTCTTGCTCTTTATCTTTATTCATGATGCTTTTAAGAATCTTTTTGTACTGGTACAATTCCATTCAATATTTCGATAAGCTTGATAAAATTGGCTCTTAGACGAGAATATGCTACTATATCAGAAAGTTTATCATTCACCAATGATGAAATCAATAATTTTGATGTAATTCCTGATGATAACGGATTACAGGGATAAGATTGAAACTTAAGCTCATATGTATTATTCTTAAATTTATCTAAATCATTGAAATTAACAATAAATTTTATGAACCAAAAATTTATCCTAGATTTGGATTTATTAAATTTAAAATAGCGTTAATATCTGTACCAGTATTTAAAATCCAGGAAATCAACCCCATCATCAACATAAGCAGACTAAGCAGCAGTTTGTTAATTGGTAGTTATTACTTTCTTTGATTTCTTTGCTTATATTTATTTTATACTTTAATTAAATCAAATTAAACATATTTTATAATTTTATAGAAAATTATTATTATTAATAATAAAATATAATATAAACCAAAATAATAAGTAATGTAAAAGTAATGTAAAAAGCAAAAACAATAATAAAAACAATAACAATAACAATAACAAAGAAACAACAAAGAAACAAAGAAATAACTATACTATAATATAATATTCAAAAACTACAAAAACTTAACTGTAAACAATATAAATGAATGACAAACAAACAAACTTAACAAATCAAATAAAAAAACATAATTTAAAGAAAAGTATAAGATATGATGATGAAAAAAAAAGAAAAAAAAAGAACCATGAAACAATAAAGGGGGTGATGATGATGATGATATAAAACATTTTAGCAAAGGTTATCAATAAAAGAAAGGTATTTAATTTTTTAATTTTTTTAATTTGATTGTATTAATTGTTTATAAGTATCTAAATAATTATGATTATCTCTTGATTCTTTTTCTTTTGAAAAATAATAATTATCAATTGATTTAGATAATTTTCCATCTTTTTCACTTTTATTTAATTTTAATTTTTTATTTGAATCTAAAGTTAAAACATCATCAATATAATTAAAATAATCTTTTCTTAAAGGTTTTTTATATGATGAATAATCATTAATTAAATTTAAATAATCTAATAATAAATCTTCAGTTAAATCCCCATTTTGTTTTAAATCATTAAATTTATTTAAAATTTCCATTTCTTTATTATGTAATCTAGTTAAATCATGAGTTAAATAAAATTCTTTTAATAAATCATCATCTTCAAAAATTAACATTAACATTTCTAAATCATTTTCTTTATAAAATGGCATAATTTTAGATTGTGATAAATTTGAACCTCTAATTGTTTTAATTGCTTGATGAACTTTATTAATTGGTATCCATAATCTTAAATCTGATAAATAAATATGTTTATTAAAAATTAATTTTCTTAAACCACCTGAATATTCAGATTTTAAAACAGTTCTAAAATCTTTTGGTATTAAAGCTGGAGCATTTTCCATTTGTGATAATCTTAATGGTGAAACATCATCATATTTATAAAAATGATTATTTCTACAATTAAAAATTTTTAATAATTCATTTCTATGAAATGATTCTTCATTTGGTGGTGCTTCTTGTTTTCTTTTTGTAACTGTACCAGCAGCTGCAGCAGCATCAGCTGGTGAATTATTTTTTGTTGATGAACCACCTGATAATGCATCTTTTTTATTTAATTCTAAAGGTTTTTTATTAACTATTCTATCCATTAAATCATCAACTGATCTTTCTCTTTTAAGTAATAATTTAGGAGTTTCTTTTGATTTATCAACATCAATAGATTTATCAATAGATTTAGTTTCTTCTTGTTGTTTCTTTTCATCTTGTTGTTGTTGTTGTTTCTTTTCATCTTGTTGTTGTTGTTGTTTTTTCTTTTCATCTTCTTCCTGTTGTTTTTTCTTTTCTTCTTCTTCTTCTAATTTTTTCTTCTCTTCTTGTTCTTTATTCCATTTTAATTCTAATTCTTTATCTTCTTTTTGTAATTGATAAATTTTTTCTAATTCAACTTTATTTTTATCATAATCTTGTTGATAATTAACTGGAATTTTTTGTGTACCAGTTATAGCTAACCCAGTAATATCAATATACATTCCTGAATCAACATCAATAAATCTAGCATCAATATTATTACGACCATTACCTTTTGATCTATGAGTAATTGAACTACCAACATCAACAAAGAATTTATGAAAACCAAAATTAATATCTTCAACGATTAAAGATTGATTATATAACATTGAAAATTTATCTAAATCTTTAATTGGCATTTGAACATCAATATCATTATCCCATTCAAAGACTAAACCATCCCAATACCAAGATAATAAAGTCCCATGAGCTAAAAATGTAACTAAACCTTCATTATAAGAAAATTGTAACCAAGTATGTAAAATTCTATGTAAAATGATTTTTCTTTTTTCATCAACATCATCAAATGAATTTAATTTTGATTCAGTTAAAAATCCATTAAAAAATCTATAATCATAATGACCACCATTTTCAGTAACTTTATGACCATTATGACTAGCAGGCCAAATAATATTAACTTCCATAAAAGATTTTTCTAATTTATTTAAATTTTTTGATTTTGAAATTTTTAAATTATTTAAATGATTTAATTCACGATTTGTAATATTTGGTGATTTTGATTCTAAATTTGATATGATTTCATCATAATTATAAATAAATGAATCAAATGGAATATTATATTCAAATTGATTTTCCATTGTAAATAAATCATTAAAATTTAAATCAGATTGTTTACCAGGGATTAAATTTGATAATTTATTAAATTGATCAACAGGATTAATAATAATTGAATCATTTGATTCATTTGATTCAATAAATTCATTGAAAATCCCACTTTCAAACATTGTTTTATCATCATTTGGGAAAACTTCATAAGTACCATTTTTACTTAAAAATAAAATTGAATTTGGTAATGGCATTTTTGATAACATATAAGATTTAGCATGAATAATTTTTTCTAAAAAAGTAGCTTTTTTAGATCTTGTAATAAAATTAAACCCAGGTAATAATTGAGATGGAATTGAACCTTTATATAATGAATTATCAATACAATTAACATCGAATTGTTTTGATTCAGTATTTGATGAATGATCATAAGGTTGATAATCATTAAAATTTTCTAAAATATCTTTACAATTTGGTTTTTCTAATTCATTAAAAATTAAATATTTATTTAATTGAGATAAATCAATCCAATCTTGCCATGAAAAAGGAATTTTAATTTCATTTGTTGGTGAATTTAAAGGATTATTTAATTTAAATTGATTTGTTATATGATTTAAATAAATTGAATAAGTAATTCTTGGATCAAAGAAATGTTGATTTAATCTTTTATTTTTATAATCAATATAATTAAAATTTAAAATTTCATAATCAGATAAATCCGTATAATATTTCCAATATTTATTATAATCATTTGATAATTCAACTTGAGATAATTTTAATTCAATTGATTTAATTAAATCTTGAGAATTGTCAGCTTCAATATTTAATAATTTTTCTAAATCATCATTAATGAAAAAAAATTCATTAAATATATTTTCAGTTATTAATAAGAAATAAAGTACTTGAATTAATGAAACTATAGCTAGTATCAAGAAGCACCTTGATTTTCTTGGGAACACCCGTAACGGAGACAGAGATCGTTTGACGGTGGACATGGTATAATTAAGTGACTTGTTTAAGAAGAAGAAGTAGTAGTAAGAGTTGTTGTCTTGTGCCCTTTTTTCCCTTTTCTTGTGCGATAAAAAAAACGCTTATT